>APFE030379491.1:5010-29200 GCA_000404065.3 Pinus taeda
AGAAGCGGTTATTGGCCAAACCTGTACTGGCCACTTAATCCCTTGCATCTCTTGCCTTACTCCAAGCTCATCTTTGTAGTAAATAGTCTTTGTTTTGCAGTTGACTATGGACCAGTGTTTTTCTAACTAGTCCATACCGATTAGAACATCATATGAACCAAGGGGAAGCACATTAAAATCTACCATCACTGGCTGTCGTGCTATCTTTAAAGGGAAGTTATTAACTTTTGCAAGCAATCTTCTCTTTGCCCCTGTAGCCAGTTGTACTAGCCAAGGGTTCTTGAATTTAACAGGTTGCAATTTACAATGTTCTACAACCTTAGGGCTAATATAACTTAAGGTGGCCCCAGGGTCAATTAAAAGAGTTACAGCAAGGTCTGAAAGTTTACCTTCGAATTCCACCATGGTCGACTGGTACTCCACCTAACGATCTTCTAGGGCTACATTGATCCTTGGTAGACTATGTTCCACATCGTTGACTGTTGATGCTTCATGGATCTGGGATACCTGTTCAGTTCCCTTTCGTTGAGGGCAGCTTTTAACATAGTGAGGCCCATCGCAGCCCCATCACTGCACTGGAGGCCTTGCTGTCCCTTCGCTGTCTATCTTTATAGATTGTTTGTCGACTCTAGATTCATTGGTTGGCTTGGACTTGAGTGAATTTTTTTGTACATTTCTACTGTTTTGCCCCTTACCAAGTCCCTTGTTACTACTACCACGATTCCCTTTGTTGTTTCCAGCCAACTTGTTACTTCTCTTATCATTCCACCTTTTACCCGGAACTTTTCCCTTCTGTCTACCTTGCTGATAACAAATCCTGGCTTTACGTATTGCTTCATCCATAGTCTTTGGATTGTCAAACTCAATCCTTTCCTCTGCACCATATCTTTTTCCTCTCTAATGTAAGGGACATAACGAAGCAATTAAGTAAAACGAGTGATAAATTCATCCATGGTTTGCTACCCCAACCGCAAATCATGGAATTCTCTTGCTTTTTCATCATAGAAATGCTCAGTCAGGTATCTTTCCTTAAAGTACCTTTGAAATTTCTCCCAGGTTATGTTATGTTCGCTTACTCCTCTGACGATCTTAACTTCTTCCCACCATAGGGTGGCTTTTCCCTGTAGTTGGAAGATGGCAAACCATGCCTTAAGGTTGTGATCATATTCATATAGTTGCAAATATTTATTCATATTAATCAACCATGCCTCTGTTGCTTCCTCCTGTTCTCCGTCAAAGTATGGTGGTTTGGTCTTGCAGAATTCCCCTTGCAACTCTATCCATTGCCTTTTTGATGTCTGTTGTTTGGAAGCATTATCAGATCGTTCATCCTCCCTTCCTTTCGCCTCTTCGGGGACTGTGTGGTGGTGCTGCTCTTCTAATATTCTTTGTTGTTCAGCACTGGGATTCGCTGGATGCTGATTCTGTTTATCGGATAAGCTTTTTATAATCCTCTCCTACTCCATAGTCAACCTTGGGTTGTCTTCCATAATGAGGCCATTTCATTTTTCAACTCTTGTACTATTTCCAAAATCGCAAAATTTGTATTTCGAGCCTCCTCTCCCAGCTGTACCCATAACTCGGGGTTATTCTTTGGACCAGTTGCAGGTCCCTAACCCACCACAAACTTGTGTGATGCACTGATGGCTCTTCTCATATTGTCAATCTACTGTCTAGTTGTTCTTAACAGAAGAAAAGTGACAAAAAGAAAATCCACGCATTAACTGTTTTTGCTTGAATTGCACAAACAGAGAAGAAAGTAAATTGTGTGTACTTATCCATTTCTCAGTTTTCAATTCCTAGAGGCCTCAGTTTTTGTAACTGGACTCTGATACCAATTGTCATGTCCCCATCATTAATTTTTTCTTATATGGTATTACTAATGTATGAATGGACCTCATGTCAACACAACTTTGTAAATCATTACAGTACTCGCTGTTTCGGCCATTTATAACGTTTTTCTGAGCAACCAAATCATTGTTTTCCAGTGATAATAAAGGCTCAGTCCTACCTATTCTAGTTTCATTAACTAAATAACACCTTGGGAAAAATCCCAACTCCTCGTGATCTACAAGTTGGTGATACAGATTGACATCTGACAATTCTTATTAATTATATGTTTGGTTAGTTGTACATTGGGTGTGTTCTTGGGGTTTTGCGTTTAATCTTACTGCTCTGCCTTATGCGTGGCACGAGCAGACTCATTTCCCGCAGCCACCATTCTTGGGCTTGTCACTAGATCGACAGAAGTCATGATGGCTTGTAAATCTACGGTTTAGAATTCTTCCAGGGTTAGGTCATCCATATCTTGTTTGTCATGTTGCATTTTAGCTTTAGTGCCAGCTCCATTCTCCTGTTGTTTTCTTTTTTCCGCGACCTGCTCTGTTATCATTCCAGGGCCTTGAATGGGTTGGAAGCTCCCAGAAGAGGTTATGGCATCTGCGCTATTTGGTGAAACCCAAGTGAGTATTCTAGTTATTATTTCTTAGAACTCTCTGCCATTGAAAAACTTCCTTGAAATGCGTTTACCCTTAACTCTGTTAGCTAATGGTTTGCTACGTGTTCTCTATTTGTAGGGTCCTTCTCCACGGTTCCGGAGTTGTTTGTTGATGTTGTGTGGTAAGCGTTTTACCAGACTTTGTCGCCAAGATCTCGAGTAAGGGGTTTATCTCCGGATTGAAGGCTTTTCGGCTGAGCTTGACACCCCTACTTATCTAGACTGGGTTTTTGATTTCCACTGTTTTACTAAGTTTGTTCCCCAGTTATCTCATAGTCCTATTGAGTTTAGAAGTGTTATGTGATTTATTCGTTGTATGATGTAGAAGTTTAAAACCCTTATACGGCATTCATGTAGAGGGTTTGTCTTCTAGTATGTGGCTCAGACAGTGGCTACTCAAATGTAATTTATGTATTAAACTTTTCCAGGGTTTAATCCCGTGGCATATCTAGTCTTTTTTATATACATCAGTGTGTATTGGAATTATCCCTCCAAGATTAACCTGAGAATACATGGCTATGACAGCTTTTGTCAGGATTCTTCATTCGTTTTTCTTATGGGTTGTCAGGAGTTCAAGCGAAACCACTCTGTCTAACAATTATTTCCACTCGTCCTTACAGTTATCAGAGAATTTATAGAGGATAATGACTTTGTCTATCAATGTTTCCTTGTTTCCTTATTTTTAACACTTATCAGGGATTAGATGTAGCATTGCAGTGTATATCAACTGTTTCTCATATTTTACAGTTAGCAAGAATTGTTAAAAGAGTTCCACTTTGTGTCGATGGTTCCTGCTTTTATTATTATGAGAATGTTCAGAACATATCACTAGCTAAATCCATTTATTGCCTGAATATCTAAATTCTTTTGTTCTTAAAAGAGATGTCTTAATTAATCGACATTGCGATTTTTTTTTTTCCTTTTCTTTTCTTTGGAAAATCGTGCTTGAGTGGATTCCTACCATGCTTATTCAGATGACTTAGGGTATTTCCAATTTGGCACATCAGGGCCCTTCTCTGCATGTGCCTTAAGGAAGAAATTTCCTAGGGTTTTGTACACCATTACCGCCTATATATTTTCTTTTTCAGTTCCAGTGTTTCGATGGTTTATTTTCTATGAAATATATGTATGTCTTTATACATTTTCCCTTGGCATTAAGAATTATAGTTTCAGTTTCAATCTTTATATGCCCAGGTTTTAACAATAAAGGAAAACGTCTCTGCTAAGTAATTATCTTACCCCTACCCTCAAGGATTTCTCTATCCTCAAGCAGGGACTTCGCGTGGCTCAAATTCTTTTATAACCCTACGGTTTTTCTACAGTGATGCCCCTACTATAAGCTTTCCCAAAACCTACAGGGGTTCTAAGTGTACATCCCTCTCCTGTTTTCCTTTTAAATGAAGATAGCATTGATCAATCTGTCATCGTTATTATTAAATTGTTTAGAGAGTTATAGCTATACAAAGGTTACTGTTACAATTCTCAAGTCCTATGAATGACACAAACATAACTAGGCACAGTAGTTTGTAATTTTCCGTACCTGTCTGTTCGACGTTCTAATATTTCTTCAACAAAACCGCTCACCTCTGCTCCCTATACTATTGTGATCTGCATAGTTCTACAGAAGCGAAGCTTTCTCTTGTTTTCTGCTTCCAATCTTCCACCCAACCTTGAGATTCGTCTTTCGGGACTAGAATCTCTCCCCCGTGCTCTCTTGCAGGACCACTATCCTCGGCAAGATATCTGCACCTAGTGCTTAGCTATCTGGTCCTCACCAGACTTAGCCATTTCTCTCTCTCTCTCTTTTTTTTTTTTTTTCTGCCTATCCCCACAACACAAACTAACTTCCCTCTCCCTTTTTCCTTTGGAAACCTTTCTAGTTAGGAGAGGTAGTTAGGGTTGTAGTCACTGCAACTGTTTTCCCAACTTCCCCCTCAGAAGTTGCCAGCATTTTCCAAGAAAACATTTCTTATCTTGTTAAAGAAATAATAAAAATATTATTAAATTCCAAAACAACTAATAATGTCATATTCAGTTTTTTTTTTAACCACAGTAAAGTCAAATATTTACATTTTTACTGGGGCATTACATGTAGTGTCTAAATAGAAGGGGCGCCTCACATGAGGATGATCACGGTCATTCCAGGGGCATCTTCAATGATCGAAGGGATGATAGGCACAATGGCAAAGGGAAAAGGAATGCAGGATATCAAGGAAATCTTCGACTCTCCAAGAAAGCAAGGATCTCCAGATATGAAGAATTTTCTGATAAGCAAAAGGAGTATTATCTTATTTCGGCCCTCTCCACTACCTCTGCTCTGGACACTTTAGGAAATTGGCTTATTGATAGAGGTGTGTTAAGGCACTTCACCGGATTAAAGGAAGCGTTCTCTAATCTGATAGAGAAGGAAATAACTTGGAGATTATTCTTGGACACAATGCCACCTATCCCGTAAAGGGTATAGGGAATGTAACTTATCTCAAGAAGAACCTGTTGTCCATTTCAGCAATGGAAGACAAAGGTTACAAGGTGGAATTCATCGATGGAAAGGTACATGTTTGGAAAAAGAATTTTAAAGATGCTTTTACTCTTGGGTTCAGGGTTGGCATTTTGTATCAAGTTGCAAGAAGTCCATTGGGGACCATGTCGTGTGACTCATCTCTTCAGTGGAAATAGAGGTCTATGCATCTTCAATGTAAGGCTCTACCTGATGCGAGACAGATGGCAACAGGGATGCCTAAATTCAAAGAAGAGCATGAAGGTACATGTTCAAGATGTACCGAAGGAAATCTTACTAGGGGACCATTCCCCTCATGTAATAGCAAGACCATAGATGTGGAACAACTCAAGGGATTTGAGATTCATGATCAAGAATCTCATGTACGCTGGCTAAAGAAAACTCTCTATGTTTTAAAGAAATCACCCTAAGATTGGTGTGAAAGGATTGATAGCTATCTGATGAAGCTGAGATTCACTAGGAGTGAAGTCATTCGAAACCATTGCTTTAAGGTTGTGGATGATAAACCTCTCATAACGGTACCTTACAAGGATGACCTCTTTCTGACAAGTAAAGACCCTCTCATTTGCAAAAGTAAGAGGGAGTTGGATTTCGAATTTGGAATGGTGAATTGCAAGCCCGTGAGTAACTCAATGAAGCCCAACTTTAAGAAGTTATGTAGTAGTTATTCCAGACTTGATTTGAGAAATTCCTCTGACTTTCATAAACTCATTCTAGCATTGATGTTCTTGGTGAAACCCCATCTAGATACATGTTTTGCAATTAGCATGTTGAGCTCATGCATGGTTGAGCCTCACTGAATTGGTGCTAAGAATCTTCTGAGATATCTTCATGGCACAATATCTCATGGATTGAGATACAATACCAGAAATGTGAAGATTCCCTAGCTCTGCACTGCGAGAGAGAAGCTTAAACGCTGGAAAGGAGAATCCCTAACCACTACCCTAATGATGCCCTAACTACAATGCTATCATGAAAAGAGAACCCTCTCCACTGTTGAGGAAGGAGCTATATATACATTGTACTAAAGGGTCTACCCTAGCCCTAGATGTTGTTCTATCTAGTGTGCAAGGTTCTCAAAGGGATAGCTCTAAAATTAAGACAACCTAGCCACAGGAGGAGAAGGGTCTTGGACAACATGAAAGAAAGGGTTTGAAGTCTACTACAAGACGTTGAAGTTGAGGCAAGTGAAAATTGTTTGAGGGATGGAATCTTGTTGTTTCAAGGGCTGAGAGAGAATGCTACTCGGTCGAGTCTTAGTAGGGAAGTATGCTATTGTTCTGAGATTGTTTGGTCATAATTTTTGGATGTAGAAGCTACAGGTAGGCTGTTGTGCTAGGCCGCAGGCCATAGCACACAGTTAGGGATTGTGTGAGGGTTGTGAAGGATGGACAGTGCCCTAAGAAGGCAATGTGGCATGGGAGGAAGCCTTCCAAGATGGGTCATAGTCCTTATGGGGTTGGTTTTTTGACTGTGGTATATGTTTAAAGCTACAATAGTATGCCCTAACCAGGTAGTCACAAATAGTCATATAAAAATAGGGTTGGAGCAACATGGATGAGTTTGATGTTTCTACTAATGTGTGAGGGTTGGTAGGACTGTCGAGATGCCCTAACTAGTCCATGATGAAGGCTACCCAATCTATTGTTAGAATGATGTCCTATGTAGAAAAAGAGAATCCCCTAATAGTGAACTAATGTAGTCCATGATAAGATGTGACAACATTGCTATAAGGTGCAGCATGATGTTGAATGTTGTTGCATAATTATGGGCATAGTGATGAAGTGCATTGTAGCATGATGTGCATAGCACAAGTGTAACAAAGTACAACACAATGATATTGAATTCTGAAATGAGATGCAGCATGATGGGAACAGTGAGGTACAACATGATGATGTGGCACATGTACAACATGATGATGCAGTACAGGGAACATGATGATAAGGTGCAGTAGTATGATGTGTGCAGCATAGTAATGAGGTCCAGCATGATGATTGGGTGTAGCATAATGAGGCACATCATGGTGATGGAGTCACCTTGGATTAGTGGAAGCAGTGTGCCTTCACCTATGCTCAGATCAACTACCTCATATGCCATCTTCTTAGAGAAGATCTCTGCTCTTATTTAAATAAGTCAAAAGGTTGACTTCTGATGTATATGTACTATCTCTTTCTCTGCTGAACTATGGAAGAACATATAAGAAGAATTGATCAAGGGTTTCCCCACATTGGGGTTTGTCCCTGGCTGGCGCCACATCTTTTGTCCTCTTGTCTTGGCTAGTCTTTTTTGATTCATTTTTATGTTCTAACTGCATTTTACTATCATGCTAAATGTGATTGCTAATCTAGAATTGATATTGATCAAGGAAAAAAACACTCGTTCTTTCTAGAGGTATGCTATGATGTGCAGGGACAAAAACACTATTGGGGAGGTTGTACCAATTTGGGATGTTATATGCATTCGAAATCCATCAAGCCTGAGAACTCTTCATCATCCAAGGGAAGAATAGAAGGTTTATGGTTGGCTTGATGAAGATTCTTCCAAAGATGCATTTCACTATGAGGATCCATTCGGGCATGTTTTACATGTAATTGGAGGAATGTTTACATGTATTACATTCTCTTTTTTCATGGAATTGATGGATATCCTTGTTATTAGGTTAAAATTAAGGCTTAAGACCATGTGGATGAAGGATCTAAATAAAAAGGGAGCTTTACAAGATGAACGCCCAACTTGAGATCGTGTTATGTAGCATTCAGCTACACATGGGTTTGGTCAAAGGCCCTCTTGAGTCTTGAGGTTGGACACCCTCTTCAAGGAGGTGGCTGGGGGATGTTGGAAGCAAGAAGGGGTGAGGAATAACCCTAATGGAAGAGCTTCCATTTATTTGAAGGTGTGTGTCCCCCTCATGTATAAATTGTTGGGGATAAGGACACATTTTCACATATTTGGAGGCATTTTTCACCTTTTGAGGTATTTTGGGTTAAGTACATTACAAAAATTCAACCCTAGGTGACTATTATCCATATGATCCTAGTTAAATAGATAACTTGCTAAATTTAATATCATGTAGAAATTACTTTCAAATCATAGCATAAATCGCACAATAACTAAAAATTTAAACAATGGAAAAATAAAAGAGTTTTGTAGATACATAAGTAATTTCATCTCAAAATCAGCTTTGCATACCTCAAGAAAACCTGTACAAGCTACTAAAAAATAACTGCATGGTCATTATAATCATCTCAAAATGACGTATCTGATCTACACAAAAAGGTAAAGCAGAAGTTGTACAATTGTTGTATTGCTCCATATGGCCATACATGTCCATATGTTTGTATTGATTCTTTGTACAATTTCCGATCAACCTATTGACAACTTGTAAGTTCATCCTTATTGTGCATTTTCCCTGAGTTGTTCAATGTAGTCAATACCTCTCTATCTTGTCTTATTTATGCTTTACTAAAGCATGTACAAGTTCATGCTTGCACTACATTTCTCAATGTACATATTGTTCAAGACCTTTTCTTCATATATGGAAGAAATTTTGCATGAGGGGATACCATGTGGTTGTTGACATAATCAAGCCCTCATATGAATGTTAAATTCATGCTTTGAAAGGATTTCATGAAATAGAAAGTGGAAAGTGGCAATAAGGATACATTTTATTCATTCAAAAGACAAAAGGAAGTGCTCCATTTGAGGACTAGGGCCTTGAAAATAACCATGAATAAAATGGCTCAAGACCACTAGTAGAGCTGCCATAGAATAACTCAAAGCATATTTGATACAAACCAAAATGATCATGAAGCCCCAACCATGGTGACCCCAATGCAAGCCAACAACCTGCACTAGAAAATAAGCAAAGAAGAAGGACCGTAGGGCCCATGGAATCATGACATCCTTCACATCGACAAACCTCATCCCTAATTGTCTCCATCATATTGTGCCCCAGCACCAACTAACCAACATGAAACCCATTGAGGATAAAATTTCATCGATGATGGTGTTGAGAGGCACAAATGCATTTTCTAGTGCCCCCTTGTTGTGTATAGCTCCCACCAAAGAAGAGGAGTCTAACCTACTCTTCCTCAGTGAAGAACAATTGTCATTGTCCTTGCAGCCACCAGAATGCACCTCACAACCTTTGGCATCTTCACCACACCCAAATCTACAATTGAATCCACCTCCTCTAACCACATTGCGTTGGATAATGCCTCCTCATGCCACCATTCTGATAAATTATCAAACCCTAGAAACACTTAAGTGTCGCAAAAAGCCTTCGCAATGTCCTCTCTATTCACATCTGATTTGAAACATTGTAAAAATGTATTGGTAATGTATAATCTTATCACTGGTTATTCGAACTCGTAACATACTTTCAAGTGGTGAGATAAACAACCATCAACATGTTCATGATTTAGATTACCCTTTTATTTTTATTATTAAATAGTCAATACTACTCCATGTCTATTTTAGTAGATATCCCCTAGTTTTATCAAATACTCATGTTAATACCTCCAAAACCTATAACCCTCTACCTAAAATCCCCACCCCCAATATCTATAATATATTGGCTCTATTTTTCCCAATTTTAAAAGCCCCTTTATGAATTAGCATGATAATTAATAAAGTGAAGCCCCTATGGCAAGTCATCCCTTGAAGCAGTGATGCCATTTCAGCCTTTGGTAATGGTCAATACCATATCCTCTAATGATCCATCAAGAGATACACCCTCTCACCTCTCACCTATTAGTGTCAGTCATCCATTCATTGATAATTTTACCGTAATAAAATTCTACGATTGGAAAAATACTTTTAACCATTCATTTAAATGTGTAGTAAATACCTGCAAAACCAAAGCCCAATTGTAAAGTGCATCATAGTCTTGTGGGTTCCTTTCAATTTTACTTGCATACCTGTAGTACATATATAGATGTGCATGAACATTAAAAGTACACATTGACATAAATATATGTTGACTAAACAATTACTTCATCCTTCAAAGCCTTTCAAGAAGTTACACATATTTAAACTAGAAAATCAATTGCCAATATCTAAAACAGAAATGTAAGAACTATCACGCCACCAGAATTTGGCTACTGGCATAACAATAGCTTATGACAAAGCATGAATTATGTTTCACAAAGAGTGCTACAAGGAAAGTGTTAGCACCTAAATCTGCCTTAGGCTAAAGGAAGGCAAAATTCAGGATAACCACAAACCATGCTCAGTGTGGTAGCTAGCCCTACCAGAACAGGAGAGGGCTCTCTTCGGGTCACACTCAGTAAAAATACACAATAAAGTCTGAGATGACTCAAAATGAAATATTGATTTTAGGCTAGGTAAATAAATATGGAAACAAGAGGAAATTTTTGATAAATGACTGAGTTTCTGGGATGTATGGTACCAACGAACAGCATGAGCGAGAATTTAACACAAAGGCATAGATTACTTTGTGAGGCAAGACAGGTGGAAAGTATAGCAATTAAATTTGAAATAATGCGAAATGGAAAGATTGTTTAGGAGGGTGAAAAGGGCATTAACACATGAACCCTTTTCAATAGAAGGACACAGAACATGAAACTTTCCCACAGGCAGAGCAATAAACATGAATTCTACCTTATCTTACTTAGAAAATTTCACTGGAAATGAATATGAATGAACTGTGAAACATAACAAAATACATATGAAACAGAAACAGAACACATTTCCTACACTCACACCACATGAATCTCATGAGCCAGAGTCGCTTCCTTTCATTAATTCTCTGTCAAAATATACAATGAAGAACTGAGTTTCTCTCCCACGGACTCCCAAAAATTACAACCAACCCTTTGCAAATGGTTTTGCATAGAATAAATAGACTTTTCCATTGGAAAATGGAACGACCCAAAGTTGGGGAGCTTTTCAAATAATTACAAACTGGAAATGGAAAGCCAACCATTAGTGTCAGGTGCAGCGTTACAAAAATGACAAATTGCTTGGGTGACTGCTCACCTTCCTTTGCCACTTGGATAGAAGCCACCCTTTAGTGAAAATAATTTTTAAACTTTGCCTTAGGTGCTGAGAAAAGTGTAGTGTAAATGAGCGGGCCCACTTGGAGAAAATCGCGAATCGAAATGTCGTGGAGCAGAAGTGATTTTGGCCTTTGCGTCTTTGTACGCCGCGCCCAAAACTATATGCGCCACACCACTTTGGAGGAGATTTTGAGGTACCTACTGAAGTCCAAATTGTCACCAAGTGTGCTTGTTAGAAATCCCTACCTATCTACTTTCCAACCCAAGTGGAATTTCTGAATTTGGTGCTCATTTGCCCCTCCAAAACTTCAATCTCCTAAGACTGCTCCCTGTGTGTCAAAATAGGGGCAGAGAGGTCATTTTTTGAGTGTTTTTGACCTCCTGGGGACTCAAAAATTGCCCAGACTTCTTGTCCATGCACCAACAATCATGATTTTTCATGCTGAATCAAAAAATGCAAACCTTTCTTGATTTGGAGCTCCCTATAATAAGTGCCATGCCACAGGGAGAAAAACCCTGTTTTATGCACAAAAATTTGTCGTATGACCAAAATTGGCCCAAATTTTTTGAAATTTGGGCTGGAGATTCTCTATGAAGTGCTATGCTGGGCCACAAAGGCTTCAGCCAAGATTCGGAGCTGATTTTGATCTTTTTTCCTCTTTTGTCTTTTTGTCGCTCTCCTCAATTTCGCCTTCAAACTCCTTATCTGAGCCTTTGAACTCATGTTCCGTGCCCTGTAGTGATAAACCATCCACCTCAATAATGTCTCATCCTTGTCGGAGTTCTCTAGTAGTCTCTCAAGGTGGATGTTGATCCGCTCAAGCAAAGACTCTCGGTCATTGTTAATCTCTTACTCTAATGGAGTGAGCTCAATCCTCCTATGTTGGGCAGATTGGCGATTCTCGCGGATGTTTTGCAGCTCCATGATCTCATGCTGGTTTTCGAGCTATTTGCTCCTCTCCTCAAAATACCTGATAATGCACTTAGCCCTCTCCAAATTGAGAGACAAGGCTTGGATCTCTGTTTGCTACTCCTGGATGGTCCTCCTAAGTTTGGCACTCTCCACATCTGTATCATCATCATGAATGAGGATGAAGTTGGCCTCTCATTCACCTGATGGCCCCTCATCATGCATGGGCCTCTTGCCCCTGTATTGTACCTGTGTTTCCGATGTCGGAAGTGAGGCCCCTTCCACCCCGGGTGGAGATAACACTTGTTTGCTGCTGCGAAAAAATGTCTACTACCTCTCTGATAGGTGATGAATACCGGCATAGTAGTGGCCTCATGGTGCTCATACTGATGAGAAGGACCACCTATCTCATGTTCAACCTCTGATAATACCTGTGAAGTGCTGAAGAGGTCACGAGAGATGAAGTCATCCCAAGTAATGCCCTGTAATCCCAGCTGATGAACCACAAAAATCTTAATAAGAGCAAAATGATAGACACTGTTAAGTTGCTGTTGAGGGGTCTTGTGCTGCATGAAGGTGTTCATCCTCTCTATGTTGCTGCAAATAAAATATGGAATATTCATCATCCGTACCCTGGTAAAGTGCATGAGCAACCTGATGTGATAGGCATATAAATGAGAGAACCTCCCCTCACAGCTGAAATATTTCATGATCAACTTCATGAGTGGAGCATATTCATCTTTCAGATATCATAATGGAAAGACTCTTTTGAGCTACCTCAAGAAATTTGCCTTAATGTATGGTTCATCATGCTACCGATCAACCTTCTGTTTCTTGTGCCATGGTTCTCCAACGTTCGGTATGTCGGTTGCTAATGAGACAGTTTCAGGTGTCAGTGTGAAGGTGACACCGGCTAAGATAAAGTGATCTCCATGTAAGTGAAGCACAAAAAGACGGGCCAACTCATGCTGAACTTGATCACTAGCCACGTTTTGACAAAACTCAAAACATGACAGATGTTGGAAACATGACATAGCAAGAGGGTAGGCCTGCAATTCTGTAAGGGTGGTTGGTTCATCCCTAACATGTTTGCCACTTTTATGATGTCTCCGAGGAGCCTATTCTTCTAAGGATGAATCACTTTGGGTTCCTTTTCATACTCCGATGAATGCTCAGATGCCATGACTGTTGTGTATGGACTGTGCTTGGACTGCCCTTTGATTATGTATGAAACTATGTGTTGTTATGAACTCTGGCAATTTCAAGGGTTTCAAGGCGATTTGTTGCAAATTTGGAGCCAAACCAGGCCTTTGTGGGTGTGCGCCGCACCCCTCTGCCTGTGCGCCGCGCCGTTTGTGTGTGCCGTGCCCGTGAAAACACCTCCAACCTCACTCAAAATGCGTGCTTTCACTCACAATCACTTTGAAATGCTTTCTCTCTATCCTTGGTGTGCAAAATGACATTGTTCCTTGTGAAAAATCTATATAAAGCCATTGGAGTCATGGTTTTGTTTTTTGTTTCTTCAAAACCCACTTTGATAATGTTTTGTTTTGGCACTTTTTCCTGATTTAATGCAACTCTGTATTTCACTTTTCCCTTTGAATTTTCAGGTAAAATGATGAAATTTTGGGCACTTTTTTGCAGGGGTTGCATGACATGGCATTTGGCCAAGGAAACCATGACTGTGCTTGAAGAGATCAATTGGAAACTTTTTTGAAAATTATCACAAATGACATGCTGCTTGACTCTTCTTCAAAACAGAGTTTTAAAGATAGTCGTAATCTGTCAACATGTAGATGGAAATGTTTAAAACATAACTTTGTAAGGGCCTTCCTCTGGCATGCATGGCTTTATTGGACATGTTTGAAGACCAATTTATCTGATCCCTAGACCTAATGACCGAAAATGACTCTTGTCCATTAAAAGATCAAACATTGACTGTCATGGACTTTAGTGAACATTGATGAAAAGGCCTAAGCCAGCAGGTGCCAAACATGAGAAGAAATGACTGGCAAGACCTTTCCGATAGATTATGGCATGCCCATAGTGAAATGCAACTGAGTTAATGGAGCGAGACTCCTAAAAATGAAATGCAGAAATAGTTTTGATCTCTGACGGAGGACTGACAAGACCGATTCTAACATTGGCTCCAATGGGGGATGGTAGCTCCTTGGAGGTGCCAAGAACAACAGATCTCTGGAAGAGCTAGACAATGCCTTCGTCCATTGGGCTATGGAGTCATTATTTCGACAAACAACACAAGACTTTGACTCATTTACAAAACCAAAATGACTGAAAAACTGACTCAAATTTGATATTGAAATGACTTGAAGACTAACTTGACAAACTCTAACCAAACTGAAATAAAATGGTATTTACAATGACAGTGGAAGGAGCGTCAATAACTCAGAAATGGTACCACTTGAGAAGCCGACCATTGATCGGCCCTCCTGGACAATCCTCCCCGTTCATTTCCTTCAGAAGAAAGGCATTCTAACCCCGATATGCTACAATATTGAAGGGACCTTTCTAGATATTTTCGAACTTACCATGCTTACCCTTTTCCTCATTTCTTGCATCCCACTTCAGCACCACATCATCCAACTCAAAATTGTTCGCTTTTGCTTTTCTATCATAAATTTTCTTAATCTTCTCCGGCAACTTGGACGTGTTTTGGAAAACTTCTTCTCTGCTCTGCTACAAGTGGACCATTTGATTCAACCTTCTATGCATAGGATCTTCTTCACTGCCAGCTTCCTGAAGAAGTTTGACTACCGGGGCTGCGAGAGAGGTAGGAAACACTGTATCAACTCCATAAACAAGCTCAAAATGGGACGTACCAATGGATTTCTTCTGACTGACCCGATCTGCCCAAAGTGCATTGACCAACCTCTTATGCCAGCTCTTCTTGTTTATCTCCAGCAGCTTCTTAATGATGTTGACCAAGGGTTTATTAGAAGACTTCGCCAATCCATTGCCTCGCGGATGATAGGCAGTTGAGTGACCCAAAATGATGTGATATTTATGACAAAACTCTACCATCCTTTTTGATTTGAAAGCTGTTGTGTTATCAGTGATTAACTTATTCGGGCAACCAAAGCGAGACAAGATGTTATTTCCAAGGAATGAAATAATTACCGCATCTGTAGCTTGTCTGGTGGGAATTGCTTCGATCCGTTTCGTGAAATAATCTGTCACTATGAGGATCCATCTATGCTGACCAGAAGAAGCGGGATAAATTTCACCAATGAAATCCAACCTCCACTGCTGAAATGGAGCACTGACCTCAATGGGCTTAAGTGGTAAAGGCTGTAATTTCTACCTTCCTTCGAAAATCTGACACTTATGATAGCTCTTGACTACCTTATATACATTAGCAAACAATGTCGGCCAATAGTATCCCGCTCTCGGGACTTTATTTGCTATTGATTTCCAAAAAAGGTGACCACCACAGTCTCCTTCGTGGAAATCCTCCATGACCTTCTTTGCTTCCTTTTCCACCAAACAATTTAACAAAACACCATAGGGATCTTTCCAATAAAGTGCAGAATTTAGAATGCAAAACTTGGCAGCATTCAATTTGAGAGTTCTAGCTTTGTTTCTAGTCATGCCGGGCAGTGGTGACAAATGTTTAAGCACATATATGATATCTGAATACCACGGAGAAAGAACGAACATTTCAGATACCTGAATTGACAATCCTTCCTCATTCTCATCGGACATAGCAGCGATCAGATTTATGTCTAAGGCGTGCAAGTTTGATTGGGCCATTAACTTTGCTAATCCCTGTCCTTTGACAAGATTTGTGGGCTTTATTTCCACATCATATTCCAACAAAGCTGCAATCCACTTGCCTCGTCTTCCTTTCGGATTTGTCTGCACTAAAACATCTTTGACAGTAGCGTTAGGAACATAAGCCAAAATACGAGAATGCAGAATATATACTCGAAAATATTTCAATGCTTTCACAAGTGAAAGGGCTTGCTTCTCAATGATGTTGTATTTTAAGGCTGCATCTCTTATGGCTCAGCTGAAGAAAGCAATTGGTCTTTCGTGATCATCTCTTTTCTACAATAACACAGCTGCCATAGTATGCTCCGAAGCGAATGAAAACGATATGAAATCCTGAGTGTAGTCCGGTCTGACTAGAACCAGAGCTGAAGAAAGAGCCAAATTGACTAAATTGAAAGATTTTACAACCTCCTCTATCCATTTCACTTGGCTATCCATCTTAAGCATGTTTGTAATCTCTCTTAGGTGTTCAGCAAGATTAGGTACAAAGCGGTGTAGAAAAATCATTTTACCATTGAAAGATTGAATCTCTTTCTTATTCTGGGGCAGATCGATTTGTTGAATCGCTTGTACACGTTCTGGGTCAATACGAATGCCATATTTTGAGATAATGTGCCCGAGTAGTTTTCCTTCCTCTATGGCGAACAAGCTCTTTTTCGGATTTAGTGACAGGCCATATTTTCTGCACTTTTGAAAGACAGTTTTTAGATGGTACATGTGTTCTTCATCAGATTTGGAAAACACCGTCAGATCATCCAGGTACACAACCAAAAAGACATCCTTCTCATTTGTGAAAGCCAAGTCCTTTGCACACTGAAATGTGGCACCCACGTTCTTCAAACCGAAAGGCATTTTAGCGTAATGAAAAGTTCCCCATGGAGTGGTTAATGCTGTCTTGTCTCGGTCATCTTCATGGACAGAAACTTGGTTATATCTAGAATAACCATCAAGTAGTGACATACGAGATGCTCCCACAACTCGCTGAAGTATATGATCCATTTTGGGCAGTGGATAGTTATCTTTCAACGAAACTTTATTGAGATTTCTACAATCAATGCACAAGCGAATCTCACCTGTCTTCTTTCGTACGGGCACCAAATTAGAGATCCAATCCGAAAATCTGATGGGAACAATGATTCCTGATTTGTACAACCTGTTTATCTCCTTTTCAATTGATGGCAGCAGCTTTGGATTTATCCTTCTCAACTTTTGTCTGAAAGGTTTCTGATTGGGCTTAATGGGTATAGTGTGCTGAATTATATTGGTATCATATGTCTTTAAGTCAGAATAGTCCCAAGCAAACACATCGGTAAATGAAGACAACAAACTGATATATTTGTCCTTTATCCTTTGTGGCAATGCTTTAGACAGTTTTACCATTTAGGATTAGTAGCTGTTTCGACATTGACCTCTTCCACATCTTTCTCTGTTGGCTGCAATGTTAGTTTGCGGGCTACATCATCTTGATCAGAGAGTTCTTCTAAAGGTATCAAGCCTTTAGGAATAATGTTATTCTTTAGCTGCAACACATCCATTTGATTGATCTGCACATCATCTTTACCATTATCTTTACCATCGTCATTTTCTACATCAATTGAGGTTTGTTTGAACTTACCTTTGTTTTGCAGAAAATCATCAATCTCCTCATCATCTTGGAAAAATTGCCAATATCTCTGATTGTCCGGGATGATCGGACGATGCTTGACATGGATTTCAAATTTATTACTAGAGTTCATTGGGATCTTCAAACTATTTGCTGCCTTAGCAAGAGCATCAGCAATGCTATTTTGTACACGAGGCACACATGTCAAGGTATACTCTGAAAATAATTTTAGGATGTCTAAGACTGCATTACGGTAAGCCCGCATCCTAGGATGCTTTGCTTGATATTCGCCTCTGACCTACTTAATCACCAATTCGGAGTCGCCATATACTGCAATCCTCTTAGCATTTAGCTTTCTTAGAATTTTTAGGCCAGCAATCAGAGCTTCATACTCAGCTTCATTGTTTGAACAATCAAAAACTAATTTGTAAGAGCATACCCACACATTACTAGGCACTTTGTTTGGGGTGGAGAAAGGATTGCGTACCCAAATCCCAATTCCAGTGCCATCATTTCCCACTGCTCCATCGAAATCCAGGATCCACAAGCCTTCTTCCTCCTCTTGCAAGTGTTGAAAATCTGTTTGCTGTGCTTTGTCTGCTTGTTGTCCATTACTTTTAGCTGATCACTCAACGGTGTTCTGCTGTTCTTGTCCTTCTTTCTTTAAAACTCCTCTGAAATTTTTTGTTATTTCTGGCATATTATCTGCTTCTACTAACTGACTATCAATATCATTGAAACTATCAGAATACAAAACGAAAGACTCTAAATTTGTATGTACATAATTAATAGGATGATTTATTGGTTTCTCCTTACTTGTAATCATGTATTTCATTTTTTGTTCCCGATACAATTTCCTCATTTGGCCAAACAACGAAATAGTTGCATAGGAGAAATCTAGTTGTAGTGTCCCTTTCAATTTTGCTAGCCAAGACCTGGAAAGAAGCATGCCAAACCTGGGAGGAATATCTGCTACAACAATATCCATCAAAACATTCTTCATTGGGAGTTGATCTAGACTCACCACCAAGTCTTTGATGAGCCCGATACATCTTACTCTGCTGGAATCAAACAAATAGAGATCATGGTATTGTCGGGTGATGTCCAGACCCAGCTTATCCATGATGTCCTTGGGCATGAGATTGTGAGAAGCTCCGAAATCGAACATGGCATTATGTAACACAAAATCATGAAATCTTAAACTGATATAAAAAGGTGGCACATCATTATCAAGAGACTCACCATTCGATGCTGGCCCAAAAATCATTTCGGGTTGATCATCTTCGACATTCACCATGTCAGACATTGGATCAAAATTCAAAATTTTAGACACTTGACTTCTATAACTGTTGTTCCTCATTATTTCAGTCAAGGGAATGGATACCTTCAATTTAGAAATTTCATTCTCTAAATTAAAAGTGGGAATATTTTATACCTCTTTGACTGGGATTTCTTTCCTTTCCTTTTCTTTCGATGCAATTGGCTGATTTGATTTTTCTGTTGATGATGATTTGCTACTATCTGGATCAACCACCTCCTTTCCTTTCCTTTGTGCAACTGATGAATCATTCTTTGATGTCTCACCATCCTTCCTCTTCTGAATTGGTTTAATCGGCACGTCTCTGTTTCTAAGTGAATATCACAGCTACTGGGCGGATAGAGCATTCATATAGCCTCTTTGGTACTCATCTGATTCTTCCTCCAAAATGGTGTCATTGGCTAGAATGAAATCTGCATCTTTGTGTACAGCTGGATTTTCTGCATACTCCTCATCCTCGGTAATATAAATAGGCAAATCATTAGGAGTAAAGAAGTGGTTTTCTTCACCTATTATATTCCCATCCTCAACTGACTCTGGTCCATGCACAAAAATTTGCTGCAAAGGTGGCTGTACTGGCTGCCATGCTGTCTGCTCTTGGGCTCGCTGATCTCTCTGCGTTATTCTATATTGTGGCTGTTGCTAGCCACGGAAGTTAGGATTTCTAACTTGTGGCTCAGGTTTGTCAAGTTTCACCCTTTCAAGCATTTGCTCTACCTTCCAGAGTAATTGATCTACCGAGGAAGATTCTTCTTTTATGGTGACCTTCTTTTCTGCCTTTGCTCTAGCCCTCTTTGTCAGCAGATTTGCTTCAACGCCGACCGCGATCTTCTGCATGTCTTCCATTGTGGTCGGTTCTCTCTCTCTTAATTGATAAGCCATGTCAGCATCAAAACCATCCAGAAACTTCACCATGGCTAGCCCCACAGGTGGCCTTAAATGATTGGGAATTTCATTATAAATAGAATTGAATCTAATGCAGTAGCCTTGGACCGACTCACCAGTGTTTCATTTGATTTGCTCATATTCAGCCAGAATTTGGAGAGGATTCCTTTTCACTTCCCAACGGCCTAAAAATTGTCTTTGTAGGTCGGCCAAGGTAGCAATACGTACAGCTGGCAAACCTTTGAACCATTTCCTCACTTCACCTACAAATGTCTATACAAAGAGTCTCATTGCCACATTCTCTGCATTGATCTCGTGAAGTTCACAGAAATTTGCCATTCTGTCCACATGTTGCTGAGCGATAATGTTGTTAGGAGTGCCATAAAATAACGGGATTTTGCTTTGATAATCTACAGGCGTATCATCTAAAACTTGAGGTAGGACAAGAGGCGCAAAACGAGTAGCCATCACTCTTGGTGGGTTTGGCCTTGGAGGTGTTGGAGGAGTGTGCGCAGTTTGTAGGGGGCTAACAATTGGAGTTTGAAGTTGTGCCACAATGTAATTATCAATTGACCAGTTATCCCTTTCAGTTTCCAAGTCTACAAGAAACTATAGATTGGGGACAGTAGAGTCAACCGCCTTTTTGGATTTGGTCTCGAACAATGATATTTCAAACTGCTCATCAAAATCTATCTCTTCAAGATACTAAAAAATGTCAGGACATGAATGGGATTTGAACACGGGAGATATAGAGCTTTCTTGACGACGAATTCTTGGAATCAAATTGGGATTTTCGTAGATGTGTGGGGGATCTGGATCTGGATTAGATTTGGTATATCTGCTAGAAGCCAACGTGCTATTAAGAAAAATCAAAAGGACACAACCAACTGACTCAGTCTATCAAATCCTAAACTTATCATCCAGAAGCTTAGAATTATGAAGAAGTAAGGGGTGTAATTTCATCCCCAGTGGAGTCGCCACTATGTTAGCACCTAAATCTGCCTTAGGCTGAAGGAAGGCAAAATTTAGGGTAACCACAAACCACACTCAGTTCGGTAGCTAGCCCTACCAGAATAGGAGAGGGCTCTCTCCGGGTCACACTCAGTCAAAATACACAATAAAGTCTGAGATGACTCAAAATGAAATATTGATTTTAGGCTAGGTAAATAAATATGGAAACAAGAGGAATTTTTTTATAAATGACTGAGTTTCTGGGATGTATGGGACCAACGAACAGCATGAGCAAAGAATTTAACACAAAGGCACAGATTACTTCGTGAGGAAAGACAGGCGGAAAGTATAGCAATTAAATTTGAAATAATGCGAAATGGAAAGATTGTTTAGGAGGGTGAAAAGGGCATTAACACATGAATCCTTTTCAACAGAAGAAGAACACAGAACGTGAAACTTTCCCACAGGGAGAGCAATAAACATGAATTCTACCTTATCTTACTTAGAAAATTTCACTGGAAATGAATATGAATGAAATGTGAAACATAACGAATTACATATGAAACAGAAAGAGAACACATTTGCTACACTCACACCACATGAATCTCATGAGCCAGAGCCATTGCCTTTCATTAATTCTCTGTCAAAATATACAATGAAGAACTGAGTTTCTCTCCCACGGACTCCTAGAAATTACAACCAACCCTTTGCTAATGGTTTTGCATACAATAAATAGGCTTTGCCATTGGGAAATGGAATGACCCAAAGTTGGGGAGTTTTTCAAATCATTATAAACTGGAAATGGAAAGCCAACCATTAGTGACAGGTGCAGCGTTACAAAAATGACAAATTTGTTGGGTGACTGCTAGCCTTCCTTTGCCACTTGGATAGAAGCCACCCTTTAGTGAAAATACTTTTTAAACTTTGCCTTAGGTGCCGAGAAACGTGTAGTGTAAATGAGCGGGCCCACTTGTAGAAAATCACGAATCGAAATGTCGCGGAGCGGAAGTAATTTTGGCCTTTGGTTCTTTGTGCGTCGCGCCCAAAACTATATGCACCGCGCCACTTTGGAGGCAATTTCGAGGTACATTCTGAAGTTGAAATTGTGCCCAAGTGTGCTTGTTAGAAATCCTGGCCTGTCTACTTTCCAACCCAAGTGGAATTTCTAAATTTGGTGCTCATTTGCTTCTCCAAAAATTCGATCTCCCGAGACTGCTTCCTGTGTGTCAAAATAGGGGCAGAGAGGTCATTTTTTGAGTGTTTTTGACCTCCCGGGGACTCAAAACTTACCAAAACTTCTTGGCCATGCATTAGCAGTCATGATTTTTCATGCTGAATCCAAAATTGCAAACCTTTCTTGATTTGGAACTCCCTATCATAAGTGTCGCGCCGGTGGCATGGCGCACAGGGAGAAAAACCCTGTTTTGTGCACAAAAATTTGTCAAATGACCAAAATTGGCCCAATTTTTTTGAAATTTGGGCTGGAGATTCTCTATGAAGTGCTATGCTGGGCCACAGAGGCTTCAGCCAATATTCAGAGCTGATCTTTCTCTTTTTTCCGCTTTTGTCTTTTTGTCGCTCTCCTCAATTTTGCCTTCAAACTGCTTATCCGAGCCTTTGAACTCATGTTCCGTGCCCTGTAGTGATAAACCATCCACCTCAATAATGTCTTGTCCTTGTCGGCCTTCTCTAGCAATCTCTCAAGGTGGATGTTGATCCGCTCGAGCCAAGACTCTCGGTCATTGTTAATCTCTTGCTCTAATGGAGTGAGCTCAATCCTCCTATGTTGGGCAGATTGGCGATTCTCGTGGATGTTTTGTAGCTCCATGATCTCATGCTGGTCTTCGAGCTATTTGTTCCTCTACTCCAAATACCTGATAATCCACTTGGCCCTCTCCAAATTGAGATACAAGGCTTGGATCTCCGTTTGCTTCTCCTGGATGGTCCTCCTAAGTTTGGCACTCTTCACATCTGTATCATCATCATGAATGAGGATGAAGTTGGCCTCTCGTTCACCTAATGGCCCTTGTCATGCATGGACCTCTTGCCCCTATCCTGTACCTGTGTCTCCGATGTCGGAAGCGAGGCCCCTTCCAGCCTGGGTGGAGATAACACTCGCTTTGCTGCTGCGAACAAATGTCTACTGCCTCTCTGATAGGTGATGAATACCGGCATAGTAGTCGTCTCTTCGTGCTCATACTAATGAGAAGGACCACCTATCTCGTGTTCAACCTCTGATAATACCTGTGAAGTGCTGAAGAGGTCACGGGAGATGAAGTCATCCCATGTAATTCCCTGATATCCCAGCTGATGAACCACCAAAATCTTAATAAGAGCAAAATGATAGACACTGTTAAGTTGCTGTTGAGGGGTCTTGTGCTGCATGAATGTGTTCATCCTCTCTATGTTCCTGCAAATAAAATATGTGATGTTCATCATCCGTACCCTAGCAAAGTGCATGAGCAACCTGATGTGATAGGCATATAAACGAGAGAACCTCCCCTCACATCTGAAATATTTCATGATCAACTTCATGAGTGGAGCATATTCATCTTTCAAATATCATAATGGAAAGACTCTTTTGAGCTGCCTCAAGAAACTGGCCTTAATGTATGGATCATAATGCTGCCGATCAACCTTCTGTTTCTTGTGGCATGGTTCTCCAACGTTCGGTATGCCGGTTGCTAATGAGACAGTTTCAGGTGTCAGTGTGAAGGTGACACCGGCTAAGATAGAGTGATCTCCATGTAAGTGAAGCACAAAAAGACGGGCCAACTCATGATGAACTTGAACACTAGCCACCTTTTGACAAATTCAAAACATGATTGATGCTGGAAACATGACATAGCAAGAGGGCAGGCCTGCAATTCCATAAGGGTGGTTGGTTCATCCCTAACATGTTTGCCACTTTTATGATGTCTCCAAGGATCCTGTTCTTCTGAGGATGAATCACTTTGGGTTTCCATTTCATACTCCAATGAATGCTCAGATGCCATGACTGTTGTGTATGGACTGTGCTTGGACTACCCTTTGATGATGTATGAAACTATGTGTTGTTATGAACTCTGGCAATTTCAAGGGTTTCAAGGTGATTTGTTGCAAATTTGGAGCCAAACCAGGCCTTTGTGGGTGTGCGTCGCGCCCCTCTGCCTGTGTGTCATGCCGTTTGTGTGCGTCGCGCCCGTGAAAACACCTCGAACCTCACTTAAAATGCGTGCTTGCACTCACAATCACTTTGAAATGCTTTCTCTCTATCCATGGTGTGCAAAATGACATTTTTCCTTGTGAAAACTCTATATAAAGCCATTGACCCACTTTGATAGTGTTTTGTTTTGGCAATTTTTCCTGATTTAATGCAAATCTGTATTTCACTTTTCCCTTTGAATTTTCAGCTAAAATGATGAAATTTTTGGCACTTTTTTGCAGGGGTCGCATGACATGGCATTTGGCCAAGGAAACCATGACTGCACCTGAAGAGATCAACTGGAAACATTTTTGAAAATTATCACAAATGACACACTGTTTGACTTTTCTTCAAAACAGAGTTTTGAATAACAATTGTAATCTGTCAACATGACGATGAAAATCTTTAAATCAAAACTTTGTAAGGGCCTCCCTTTGGCCTGCATGGCTTTATTGGACATGTTTGAAGACCAATTTATCTGATCCCTAGACCTAATGACTGAAAATGACTCT
>APFE030379491.1:41225-65856 GCA_000404065.3 Pinus taeda
AAAATTTTGGTTTTGGACCCTATGTTAGGTTGGGCAGACCCACCTATGGTTTTGTGCATGATTTTCACACATGTTTTTTGGACGCGATGGTTTTCGGTCCATGGTTTTTGGACGCGATGGTTTTCAGTCCATGGTATTAGGTGCTTCGGCATGTATAAATATGTATTGTAACATTGAAAGGAATATAATGAAAAATCACAAGCTGGTAGCCCCGGTTTTGGGATCCAGTGGGAAATCTCTGTGTATACGTGTTTTATGTGTTATGCTCTCGCATTTTTATTTTTCTTGTGATTTAGAATTCGTGTGCAGGTAATTTCTGTACGGGGTTAAAACCTACATTTATCTTATTCCTTCATAATATTTGTTTGTAATTCTTAGTCTGTCATTGGCCTACGTAGCCCAATTTTTAGGTTTTGGTTTTTATATCAACAAGAGTAAACATGTCCTCTTATCTTTTAAAAAGGTTGACATTCTAAGTTAGATCTACCTTTCCCAATGACATATAAGCCTATATCAATAGGTCATAATATGTACTTCTTGTTTTCACGAAACATAAAATGTTTGCTCCATGAAGAGAGAACATAGCAAACAAATTTTATGCCACGTAAATCCATGACAACTCTTAAAATGGTTTGATAATGTCCTAAATTCAAAATCATTAGTATCATCATGGTATTTATCCATAATAATAGCTTTCCATTTCTAATTACTACCCATTTTCCTTCATTTATGACCTCATTTTCTATTTGAACTTAATCTATGTCTTATGGTTATAAGAAACATTTTTTAGGGATCATATTTTGTTTTAAGTATATTGAAAAATTATGTATTTGAATTAATGCAACAACGCATACCCTTCAAAGGAGAGTGTTTCTTACCCATATAAAGTGCTACATGCAAAGGATATTTTTCCCAATATGATATTTGTTACCCAAAGGCAATACATTGTATCCTATGCAAATTGAGTAAAAAGTATACTTCCCATGTTTTTCTCTTGTAGGATGATATGTATTTGTTATGTTTTTAAACTTATAAATTGAACAAAATTTGAAATATGTATATTTTAAAAAGATAACATAAGAACACATAAGAAAATACATAATTATAAATCAATAAAAGTGAAGGGGCATTTTACATTAACACAATAGCTTAAACCGACTCAACTAGCATATGATCCAAAAGATGTATTGGATGTTTAGGTATTTCAACTATTTCATGTTGTATCTAGAGAAACATCTATGAGGTGGAAGAGAATAAGGAAGGAGATTATCATGCTATGAACAAAGAAAGAAAAGGAAGGTGTCTAGATTAATTGCATAAGTTTAGTTAAGGATAAACTAAAACTAGCTTGCCTAAGCTGAAGTGAGGACCGATTGGACTCAATGCAACAACTAGTTCATCAACTTGTTACTAAAAATGTCCAAATGAGAGAATATGTAGAGCAATCATAACAACAGAATAATAAACAAAAGACATATGAGTTATCCCTTATACTTGACTAGGAAATTGTAATGTTTAAAGAGGTAAAGAATAAACTATGAGAACCAATGGATAGCATAGCTACTCTTAACATTCTCCTCATTTACTAGCTAACGAATTTGATAGTTGCCTGCAATGGATTTCAGATTCAAAAGGTACTTAATAAGGACTTATTGGAGAAGAAAAATTGCACATTTTATCCTTGGGAAGTATCATCCCTTGTACTTGGTTTCAATTTGGTTTCCTTATACATTGGGTACTTATTGGTTTGGTCAATGACTATTAGATGTCTTGTTTTGATAAGCTAAGTGTGAAATTCCTTCCAGGTTTATAATAAGCAATCCTTAAATTTGGATATATGTAATTTTATACTCATCACCTCAAATTTTCTCATCAATTTACCCCTTTAAATAGGTTAAATTATTGCATTCTTTCATTCAATATAGCTACTAGCCCCATAGGCACACCCATCATTATAGTGATCACACACATATCATGGTATTTACGCACAACTAAGCATGGGAGCTGAGCAAAAATTTGAATGGTCCTCTCATACCAAATTTTGTGAGGCCCAGTTGGGACCTCATACCATAGAGAGTCACAAACTATCGTTGAGAAATTGTTTGCTATCAATGAGTATGTGAATTATTGAATCGAGGTCCATCATAAAGTTGAGACCAAAAAATGTGGTCATTTAAGGCCTCAAGATGGATCCTAAAGTTTTTCTCTGGAAATTTTCAAGGAGGGAGAAGTAGTAAAAATGACACATTAAGTTGATTCCTCAAAATATTCCACTCTAAAATATGGCTGCAAAAAATATATTGATCCAACCACCATTATTTATACTTTATAGACCTTCCTCTTGGATCATATCTAACAACATATGCAAAAATTGTTTTACCTAGAACATCTAAGTAAAAGCATACTCACATTGCTTAGAAGAACATAATATGCCATCGTCTTAATAGAGGTGTTTGAAATCAAAATCTATTGAGGTCTTTCTTCGTTTCCATGGAAAATTCAATATGGAATGGGTGTGACGATTGAACAAGACCCATGGATTGGATGCAGGAATGCCCACAGGCTGCTAGTTGAGCTCAAAAACTTTCTCAGAGCAGCAAACATTACCCATATCAGCCACATAGCTTACCCCAAACATACAACATTATTTCAACAAGCATGGAAATCGACCCATAGATTGAATATTCAACAACAATGGATATAGCAATGGAATGCCTATATTCGGGCTCTTATTGAAGCTCACATCCAGTTAGGCGAAGGTGAAGATGAGGTAATATGGGCGCTCTTGAAAGCTAGGAAATACACTCCTAAGGAAAGCTACCTTGTGCTAGCCGAAGCTCGTTGACCACAAGCCATCGAGTCTTGGTGGAAGCACTTGTGGAAGCTCAAAGCGCCCCCCAAGAACAGACTTCTCATGTGGACCATACTTAAAAACAAAATTCCCAGAGGAGATAACCTTCTCAAATGAGCACATCATGGCCCATTTTGGTGTTGTTTTTGCAAAAGCAACAACAAAACTATTACCCACCTATTTATCTATTGTCAGCCCCCACAAGAACTCTGGAAATCGATATTATTAGTGGTTCCATCTCCGATCAAGTGGCAGGGTATTACTGTTAAAGAGGCCTGGTCAACATGGCGGTCAAGCATTGTTCGAACAAAGCTTCAGAACCTGCCTCTCCTCATTAGCTAGGGCCTTTGGATCAGGTTCATGGTAGTAGGAGAGGGAGGTGAAATAGGGATGGGAAGCCTAACCATCCTCCCCAAGGAAAATAAATGCTTGCATGTAAAGGTAAAGGGAATGCTAGGGGGTTAATTTGATGAAAAGAAAGGGTGAATTATGCCTCCTTGAATGCACATCATGAAACCGTGTTTAAGATTCACCATTCTGAAGTTGCGAGAAGACTAGAGTGTAAGCACAAGAGAGAAGCTAAACATATTGTGGGTTGAGAAGAGGGTCAAGAAGGCACTTTTTGGTTCTTCCTCTTTTATATTGGAGACACAATATTTAACAGTTTTTATATGGTAGATAGTAAAGATGAGGTGGATTGTCAAGCATATGCTGGTAGGGGTGTTGTTGGATTGTCACAGTGGAAACAATGATCTAATGGATAAAATGAATCCCTGCTTTGAAAGAAAATGTCAATGTTGAGGAGCACTTGGGAGGGGTAGCTGATGGTTCCCTAAGCTAGGTCAAGTGCTTGCAATGGATTAAAGATCAACTTCTGTTGCAAAGTCTCATGAGGAATATGATTATGCAATAAATGCACATGAAAAATTGGAAGTCAAAGTTTAGGATTCATTACAAAAAAGAAGTTCAAACAATCACCACTAAGTTTTGAATGGGATCTAAAATTTGACTTTCTCAAAATTGAATGAAGTTGGAACCACTCTGAAACAACCCTAAACAATTAATGTTAATATTCAAACTTTAAGTAAAAGTTGACATTATCCTTATCTTTCCTTTTCAAAAAGGAAAGATAAGGAGAATGTCAACTTTTACTTTAACTTTAAAAATTAAATATTACCATTAATTACTCGGGTTAGGTTTTGTAGGGCCTTGGGGTTAAGATGTTTTTCTTCCTTTTAAGTACTTTTTATTAAAAAATTAATATTTGGTGGTCACTAGCTATGTTGTGCTACATTCTTCAGAATTGGTCAGTTTAGTAGAGAACTAGTCACTTTTGTGTTTTAAGGTCAGTTCAATATAAGACCAGCCTTAGCCAATTTGAACCACCAAACTAGACTAGTACAACTCTAAAACCATTGGGACCAACCAATTCCACTAGTTCTAGGTTAGTACCAATAAGAGTGTGCTCTTGTCATCTTCCTCTCGAGTTGTTTCGTTGGATCCTTTTAGGAACGGTGATTTGGAGAGTGCCATAAACTGTCGGACTATTGTGAGCACCTAATATCATAAGTAGTTAAGCCTTGACAAACAGAAATTTGCAAGGAACTAGTACAGACATCCCAAAACATATTTAGTGAGGACATGCATGCAAGGAACTACTACAGACCTCCCAAGATACTTAGTGAGGATGTGCATGACCAAAAAGCATCAGAAAAAATTATCCACCCTCAAAAACCCTTCCTAAAACATTGAAGTGTGGTGCAAAACAAATTTTTGGTAGGCTATTAATGCTACCAAAAATCATTCCCTTCCCAATTTCACAAGAAGATCCTACTCAAGCTACCTCCTCCACTATGGCTATAGTAAGTTCTTGCAACTCTGTGAGCTATAAGAAATTAAAATTACCTTAGAATCTCCACCAATCTTAGGGAACTCGACTTCTCTACATGCCCCAACTATTTTGGTTAGATTGATCATTTAACTAGATGATCACTGAGTTTGACTAAAGTCCCACTGCTTAAATTACCTTCCACTAGTTCCTCCAAAAGTTAGAAATAGTTTAACTGCCAACAATCTGATATAATTGACTTTTATTGCTAGATATTAGCATTCACATATGCAGAACTAAACTCTAACTCCTCCATCTCGAATTTATTGAGTAAGCTGGGTGACACAAGCCATGTCACGCAAATTAACATCATCCAAGTTGCCTGTTGATGTGGAAAATCAATTTTTTTCAATTTAATCAAGGAAAAATCAAATTGATAATTTCTTGCTACATTTTTGAGCACACAGTTCATTGGAATGTATTACTTTCGCTATGAACTTGGCATAGTTCACATGTTGAGTTCATAATGTTTTGGGTTGATTTGGTTCTATTTGTTGTGTATATAAAGAATAGGTGTCGATCTCTTACTATTAGAAACAAGGCTCCCTATGAAATGTGGTATGGTCACATTCCTTCTGTGAGGCATCTTAGGGTTTTTGATTCCTCCTGTTATGCCTTCATACCTAAGCAACAGATAAAAAAACTTAGTGCAAGGAGTCACAAATGTATCTTATTTGGGTACTCATACCTCCAAAGCATACCATCTCTATGATGAAGTGAATAAGAAGTTTATAATATCTAGAGATGTGATCTTTCTCGAGTCTTCAAAGATTGACAATGTTGTTGAGTGGAAACTTAATCATTTGAATAGGTTCAAACATGAAAAGTATTTTCAAGAGTTTTATAGTGATATTCCACATCTCCTTCTCTTATCTCTATACTTTCTATAAAGAGCCTTGAAGAAATCAGGCTGAAGGAAATTCCTACCCCTGCTTTGTCCGGAAAGAGCTAAGAGACTACTAGCAGCAGGTAGCCAAATTTGATAAGCAGTGAGGGTACATGCAAGATACAAGGCAAGGATTAATGCAAAGGAGTAATGTAGAGGAGTGTACTAACTATATACATATCAACAAACATATTTCATCCCACTTAGGATGCCTTGCATCGTGCCTGGTTAGTCATAAGATCATGTTGGTCACAACCTCTGAAGCTTAAATAAACAAGTGGTATTGCTCTTCATCTTCTAAGCTATGTAATAAACAAGTGAAAGGGAGCAAGACACGTAGAGGAACACATGGAATGAATTTCAGGTTCTTGCAACCATGCATGTCATTGCAGACAAAATGATACGACAATGATAAGCAAACTTTTAAGCTACAATAAGAGGTGTATTTCAAAGATGTGCTTTGTTTTCCATACCTAGCCTCCAAAGGGTTATGCATCAGATGGAGTCTTCATGCGGTCCCGATATTATATCATACCTTGGGTTACTTCGTCTACTTATTTTTATCCTCAGCTCCTTGAGAGTCATCTATCATGTCATCTTTCTTTGTGGCCCCTGAGAGACATAATTGTGTAGTTTCAGCGAGTAGTGACTATTGTGGGATGAGGCCCTGGGAGGACACATTTACACATTTTTAGCTAGATGAAAGGCATTATTATGGGCTGAGGCCATGGGAGGACACATCTATGCAATTTCAGGATGCAAGGCAAACTGGGTAGTCAAGGGACAAAACTGCACAGTTTCTGGAGACATTGGGTTTTGGATTAGGGAAGGACATTGGAGGAAACCACTCTGAATTTTTGAATGCTAAGGGAGGTTTGGATTTGTGCGCATTGCATAGTTCGAATAGGGAAGGGAAAATCTTGAGGGTTACATATGTGAAGTGCGCAGTTCAGGAAAGTTGGTTGAGGCTAGGTTGATAAGGATACTCCGAAATTTGGCTAAGTGTGGTAGTAATGGAACTGATGTGAATAATGATAAAACTTGACTATGATCACAAACTTGAAAACTTAGCAATACAACATAGACAATCTAGAACATGTAACACATAATTCGCTTAATGCAACAACCTCTGTGGCATCTTACGGCAAGTGCGGCTCTGATGATAGACTTTGGGAGGATGATAGATCGTGTGAAATGAGTGTGAAACATGTCTATGTGGTGAGGAAAACCCATTCTCATAAATATTTCCCCTCGAATCAAAACAAACCTCCCTTTGCATGACAAGAGATAACCCACATGCCCAAAGATGACAGATTCTATGTAAAAATAAAATCATGAACAACTCTTAAGATTGAAAAGGGGAGATTGAGATCATGATCAACATACAATAAGTGACTAAGGAGCAATCGATCACAATATCCATATTAGGCTCCGAAATTTAAGTGCAGGCCAAAATTTTCGAGGGTGTTGTAGCTGCTACAACTGAGCCTTCACCTTCTTGCTAGATTTTTTTTCAACTAGTGCCTTGAGTTCTATGAACTTGGAGAATGTCTCATCTTTCTTCCACATGAAGAATATCCAACACTTTCGTGAGAAGTCATCAATAAAAATGACAAAACATTTGTGTCTGACAGTGTAGGTTGTTGAGAAAGGTCCATAAACATCATAGTGGATCCTTTCTAGGACTACATGTGCTTTGTTGTCCTGATCATGGAATGTGGATTTTATGTACTTCCGCAATGTACATCCTTTGCATACATCCTACTGCTTAAGTGCTCCTTTAGGGAGGCTAGTGGTTATTTGTTGTATAATATTTGAGGTACCATGATGCAAATTATCAAGTATTTTGTGCCAAATTTCATCAACATCGCGACCTGCACATTCTCCGCCTTAGTGATTAATGCAACACAATCTTTAACATCTAGCTTATACAGGTTCTTCACACGAACCCTGATCTGCCTCACCTTTCCCATGGCTATGTGTCTTAGGAACACTTTTCCTTTGTTTAATATCACTTCAGAACCATTGTAAACCAACCACTTGGTGAATGCTTGTAGATAGACCACTAATCCTTTACCTTTACCTTTTTTTACTAGTGCCTCGTATTGAAAATTTGAAGCCAAAATATTTCTTTTCTCTTAAAAAATTGTCTTTAAATCCCCCTCTGTGTAGCAATGTCGAATGCAATGATAGAAAAGTTGTCTCTAATCATATCATCAAATATGAAAGGCATAGAAGAGGAATTGATATCCGAGACATCTTGTCAGTAAAAATTGTCGCATTCCTCTTAGTCGACTACCCCCACAAAACAAAGAGCCTAACAAATCGTTGTATTCATATAATATGACATGAATGTTAAGTAAAATAACAACCTCAGTATAGGTGCAATACAGACGTAGTTCCCTGCAAGTTGGCGGACTTAGGGCGCACTCTCAGAGTCAATTTTGCAGTTGTTAGATAATATTGTCTTAAATTGATATGTTTGTGTCTTAATTGTTAATTGTATTAAATAGGTTTCATCTAAAGTGGCCACTATCCTAAATATAAAGTTTTGTCTTAAATTGTTTTTGTCTTAAAATAATTGTCTTAAATTATTTTTGTCTTTAACTGTTTGTCTCAAACTAATTTTGTCTTAAATATAAAGTTTTGTCTCAAAATATTTTTGTCTTAAATTATTTTTGTCTTTAATATAATGTTTTGTCTTAAAATATTTTTGTCTAGCTTGTTTTAAAATATAGACAAAAATATTTTTTTGTCTTAAATATAAAATTGTCTTAAAATAGTTGTCTCAAACTTTTGTCTTAAATTATTTTATCTTAAACTATTTTTGTCTTAAATATAAAGTTTTGTCAAAATACTTTTGTCTTATACTATTATTTAAAACAATTCAATAGATATTAAATTTTAATGTAAAATAACTAAAATATAAAGTGATTTTTTAAAACAACATTTCTTCTCTTAAAAATACCCGTGGTTGAATAATGAATGTAAAATTTTATTGCAATTGCAAAAATAAACACTCCACTTTAAAATAACTTTATAAATGTACTTTATTAACTTATATCGACCAGAGAAACAGTCCGGACACAGCTTCTAACAGCAAGGGCTAACCAGCCTGCCATAGGGCATTAAATGCCCTGGTACATGCAAGCTATATAACAATATAACACACTGCCTTTATTTTCAATTTATGTAGCCACCAAGGCAGTGTGTTATATTGTTATACAACCACCAAGGCAGTGTGTTATATCGTTATACAGCCTGCATGTACCAAGGCATTTAATGCCCTATGGCAGGCTGATTAGCCCTTGCCAGCTTCTAACCTCGATGCCCACGACAGGAGTTTACTCGAATCAAGTCAACCGATTGACAGACGGCCCGCATGTTTCCGTCCCCTCTCGTGTCATCACCTCCAGTCACTACCTGTCACCTGCATTAGTTTTTCGCTTCGTTTTCGCTTCACGTGAGGTGTTTTGAGTGTGGGATCAACCCTCCCGACTAGCGTACTGTAAACGTTTTGACATGCTACGTTTTTTCAAATTTGATCATATGGGCTTGTAATCATAATTTTAATCAAGATTGATTATATAGGGTTGTAATTGTAATTTTAATATGTTAAGCTTATCAGCTTATTTAGTTAAAAAGTTTCGGAGATTTAATCATAAATTCGAATGGAGTATTTTGCAAAATCCAAATATTATATAATTTTAATATTATTTTAAATTTTAATTAAATGACACTACTTTTTACTTTTAATTTTAACAGATTAAGTCTTTTCAAATTCAACTTTTTATTTTTATTTTTAAATATCAATTTTATTTATATACTAAAATAAAATAATAGGTTTTAGATTACTGCATTTATTTAGATACTAAATAAAATAATAAAATATCTGAATAATGGTTGTTTTTTTTTCTAATTTTTAATTGACAATAAATTTGATAAAGAAATTCTTCAAATTATAAATTTAAATGGTATAATGTCCTACCATTTTTTGAAAAGTTAAATCTGTTTATTTACGTGTAAAAAAGAGATCACCTAACTTGACGTTTAGAGTCACCCTGTAATTTCGTTCGGTTTTCCGTTGTGACTCTTGAAATTGTGATGGGAGCTGCATAACCCAAAAGTCAAACTTTTACAATCACGCTGTTATTTCGTTCACTTTTGTTTATGGCTCTTCTCCATATTTCAAAGCTCTTCCTTTTGAAATTGTGAGGAAGCTGCAGGATGAGGAAGGCGGTGAAGGAGTTGTTTCATTACAGTTCACTGCTTATAACCACGCCCGCCTTCCTCCCCATCTTTCCTCATATGCCATCTCTCACTGCTCTCTTTTTCTGCAAAGTGCAAACCTATCGTTCAGATATCATATCGTTCACTGCTAACGTTGAGTTTCGATCGGATTTCATAGTATATCTTATTTCTAATCTGATCAGAAATAACATGAGGATCAATCTAATGGCGGCGCTACCTCTGATCTCTGTCCTGCTCGTTGCAGGCAGTTGGTGCAGTGCCCGGTTGCTAGAAAACGACCTGTTTATTTCCTCAGCCAATCCCTCGGCCTTTGATCCCAATCTCAATTCCGTTGCTGATGATCACATGGCGAAGGATGCAGTGGAGTATGATCAAGAGAATGGCCACTGGGTCAGCTCTTCGGCCTCCTCTTCCAAGAAATATTTCAAGAACGAGAACAGCGAGTTATCGTTCAGGCTTACTCCCACTATTCAAAATATAAAGAAGGCCGACGAATCACCTTTATGGAACAAAGTAAAGGGCGTATTAAATTTAATGACGAAAGGCACACCGAGTCTTCAAGTAAATTCGAAGCAGATGACGGGACAGCGGCTATCCAAATCCGGAAATAGCCCAAATAGCCCCGGGGTTGGTCATATGCAGGTGAACCCGCATAAATCTCAAAAAAGAAACGTCCATATGTTTTCATTTAATCAATATGATTTTTCTTTTGAAAAAAAAAAAAATCTCAAAAAAGAAACGTCGACATCCATCACAGCAATAGAGACAATAAAATCAAAATTCTGAAACGGAAGCCAAGTTCAGGAGACGGCCACTGATATGGCGTCAGCTGTATACAGCAAATTAATAGTAGCAGTTAACCGCAAGTTCTTCAGAAATTACCGAACTGGAGTTATCGGTTGGGGTACTGTGAATTCGTCGAATTTGTTCAATACTCAGTATACAACAATATTTTAGTCCCGAGGATGTGGTCCTCACAACAGCCGCTTCAGCCACAATTTTTTCAGTTGAATAAAAAATGTATACAATAATATTTTGTAAATTATTCTAATGCTATTCGTGTAAGCAAGTAGGGGATTATGAGCTATTCGCAGGGCTGCTTGATCTATAGATTTATCCGAATTGTAACTCTGAGAATCTTTGTATAAACCACCAACTGTATTACCACCCGTCTGAACGCATTCGACTCAGAGTGCGGGGTTGATACTATTATCCATAAGGCGACATGATGTCCCCGGACAATAGAACCCCACCATGGTAACGGCCATGTAACCGCTGTACTAAAAGACATGTCCAATGAGCAATTATGGAACTGTTACTATAAATCCTTAACTAAAAATAATGCCAATCTGTGAACCGAAGGAAATACAATAACTGTAAATTCAAAACGAGCTCAGACATGTCTATGAACCAACGTAATACACGTATAAAACACAGATCTAGTGCCAACAGAAGTAGATGAATAAATGTACATATCGTATTCAAGGGAAAAGCATATTGACTTCATAATAACAGGAACCCTGATGGGTATAAACAGTAAAATAACCAAGTATCTAGAGAGCCAAAGAGAACTCTCATTCTTTCATAAATTACAGACAAAATCTTGTGAATCATTGTTCAACATTCTCGACACTATGAAAGACAAAAGGAAGTAAATGCCTGAGATCCTTGAGTCGATTCGGTTCCGGCCATGAGATCGTGGACCCTTAACAAATATACATATACATGCAACCTGGCATAATGCCCAAATCAGCTATTTAACATAAGATGGTAGAGACCATGAGAACACAGGTACCAGCATGGAGTGGCCGACTGCGTTTCGAGTCGAGGGTTTGCTCGAGTATATAACCCTGAGGCATTAAAAGAACCTCCGTGAGGAACTCCTTCGGCTAAAAGAATCAACTTAAAACCTTGTGCAAGAACAAACCCTCACCCTTCAACTGTAATGCAAGCTCTGTATCAAGTTGCTATGGGGTAAATACCTGGAGGAGCCACGGTTGCTTATTATCTATTGAATGGCTGAAGATTCGTAGTATAAACCCTATCACAGTAAAAGCAATGAGATTAGTTCAATCTGAGGTATACAGAACTAATGAACCGGTAGTAAATGCAAATACTGTGTAGATATTTATAATCCAAGTAGCTGAGGAAGAAATTGTAATCGGCGGACCATGGTTATGGGGATACCTGGAAGTAGCGTTGCAGGTAGCTGAAGTGAGGGGGTTACCGCCGAGCTGAGCAGCATCCAACCTTCCGAAACATGTGCAAATGGACTAAAAAACATAGCTCAGTGGTATATAAACCACCAGTAAACCCTTGGGTGCATTCGGACCCTTCGATCTTAACTTATCATCCACACCGTTCAATCGATTAAGAGCTTGGCGCATAAAACTCTAGCGCTTTAACCAAAGTATCACGTGGCCTCAGCACGGAAGTTGCCACTTGGTGATGGTAGGTGAGGGGAGTAAGGATTCCGTGCACCATCTGGCACCGGTGACGGGGTTAGCCATTAACTTAGCCCCCAAATTCGTAAAGGTTTCCAATTGGGTCATGAGCATTAACTTAAGGAAGGAACCTTAGTCCAGTAGAAATTGATATACATTGTGTAATTACAGCAGCACTTTTATACCATGGAAAGCGATGCTTTGCATCATAATTACTTTATATTCGGATGGATGAATGGTAAAGTAGTAGGACTATGATATTTATTTAATTTTTTTTTATTATAACTGTGGATAGATCGTGACAATCCTCTTTAAATACTTTGCCATCAAAGACCTGATACCATACTATTTTCAGCTGTGAAACACCTTCGGCCATGTTGACACCAAGTGCTTTTTCATGACAAAGTGGCCACACAGAAAGGCTGGTAATGAACATGTAAATTCAATGTTTGCGATGGTGATGAACTATTATCCATTTCATCTTAATCTTCATGCTGCTTATATCACTTCTCTCGCAACGATTGCAATATCCATGGAACAGAGAGGAGCTTCGTACCAATTGTAATAGCCATGGAACATATACTGCAAATTGAATATGCATATGACCAAAGTTTTATAACTGTCGAGGTTTTCTTGTTTTTTTTGGCCTCCACTAATGACAATCACAAATGTCTCCGAGATACAGATGTAACATCCTTAAATAACTGGGTGGAAAATTATACAGATGAGTAAATAGTAATTTTGTTAAAAAGGTTACGAATTAGTTTCAAAAACTAATTCTGGTTATTTGTAAAACTGAATCAGCCACGTATTCAACCGTAGCAGCAGTGGTCATGAGGGGGGGGGAATTAACTTGGATAGGGGAATGAATAGCAGGGCTTCCTCATAGGAAGGGAGGCATGCAAATGAGCGGGGAGGAAGCGCCAGACAGAGGAGGCGATTACATTCTAACAGATTCTTGGCATCCTCGCTGTAAATGTCACCCTAAGCCTCCAAGACCGGGGATTACTCAAGGGAAAACAATCCAAGAGTAACGATCCTCACAATTGGCGAGACTGTAGAATCTACGGAGAAGCCACGAAATAAATCGCGGGCCATTTGAGTGCCTTTGCAAGAAAATGGCCCGTGGTTGATTACCTCCGCCCAGGCAATAACCTGATCCTTCTTCATGTTAGGCTGACCAGCGTTCTCTACGGCGCTGATTGGGGTTCTATCGATTTATCTATTGACGACAACAACGACAAGGAGTCCTAGCAGAAGCTTGAGGACGATTTTGATGCCTTCACATAGACTAAGGCCTTCGACCTTGCCTAGCCTCTGATCGATGCCCACATACCTTCAAGATCAGCATTGTAAAAGACCCCAATAGGAAATAGAGGCTCTGCTTAGAGGTCGAGAGGCTCGGCCTGAAGTTGGGGTTTTGGGGCCTACAGGCGGACCTACAAGGGCCGCCTCGGCAGCGGCAGCAATTACTATGTGCGCCACTGCGTTTGCTCCTTTTTAGTCATCAGATATCAGATATCTGGATGATGAGCACACTGGCCGCGCGTTGTTTTATTATTTTGATGGAAGCATACAGTGGAAGCATGGAGTCAGCCACTGAAGAGATAAGTATCTATGCCAAATCTTGGAAGAGGTAGCAGTTGTGTTACTATTTGAAATGAGTATATGTTTATTTTGACATAGAAGTAGTTATTTTGGGTAAGGATAACCTATATTCAAATACTAGTAGTTATTTTGGGTAAGGATAACCTATATTCAAATACTAGTTATTGCATTTATGGAAAAGAGAATGCATTGAAAAAGAGTAGTAGTTAAGTTGGATTTTATTGAAAAGGGATACATGCTTTATTACATTGGGATGCTAGCTGATTTTAAAGTTTTTGTGAAATACATATGCATTGTAAGCATGATAGATATTGCTAATGATGTGCTTCTAGGCACATAGGTAATCATACTAACTTTCTTGAAGAAAGAGTATTTTTATATACACATAAATATAGAGTCCATTCTTCATGCATGAAAATAATGACTTTATGGGAGATCTCTTGAAAACAAAAATAAAGATTATTTCTTTAGAAGACACATATGAATAGTGTTCATAAAAGAACCAGAATCCATATTTGTTTCATGAAAACATTATGTGCATTGAAGTAAAAGTAATTGTGTTAGGAAAAACACAAGTTGCATGCGCATAAGCGTAGCTATTGTGATTTTGGAAAGATGTTTTTGTGTGTATGGAGAGAAAGTGATTATATTAACTTTCTTGAAAATGATAATTTCGTGAAAAGTTTGTCGTGTTTGATGAGTTGTGTCGGTTTCTTGATTTTAGTGCATAAAAGGTTAAGTTAACCATGTGATTGTTTTCTGAATTTTTATGCATAAAGATGGAATCTATAATAAGTTCTTGAAAGGGAAGCATGAGGAACTTACATATATAAAGAAATGGGGTTGTAATGACTTCCTTAAGAAAGAAGTATGTGATTTGTTACATGAAATGATGGTAGTATTCTAGTGAAGGGATTATGTGTTGCATAGTTAAAGAAGTGCTATTATGATAAGCTAATGTATGCACAAAGAATAGTCATTTTGATATAAGAGTTATGTTCTTTGTATGATAGAGAAACTATGTTGAGTTCCCAAAAAATATCTATGTGAAAAGAACATATGTGCTTAAGCATAGAAACAATAGTTTATTACATGTATGAGGATATGACGAATGTGTTATACGAGTTAGTAGAACTAATGGGTTAGATCTCTTAAAGAGAACTATGCATTAGTATGAATAAACATTGTGAAGGTAAAACAATATTTATTTGAGTATATGTACTAGTTAAATAGTATGTCATGCTTGCTCATGCATATGAGTAGATGTTAAAAGATCTCTTTTAGAGGTTGATTATTGATTGATTAATATGGTATCTAATCTTGTTGCCCAAGCTGGTTGATGATAACATTGACAGGAAGCGATGGCAGTTGGAGCCAAAGAAAAGTGATGTTTAATGTTGTGGCAGGAATAACATTGACAAGAAGCGATGGCGGTTGGAGCCAAAGAAAAGTGATGTTTAATGTTGTGGCAGGAAGAGGATTAATGGTCCATGCATTAACGGTCCATGCAGATGAGTACAAGTTGTGGGATTGTACATTGCTAGAAAAATCATGCCATAAGGAATGTTGCATGTGGTGGTATGTAAGTAAAGGGTTTCATGGAAACTGTATTAGCTTTTAGCTAGTTATGTCACAACTTAATGATAATTCATTGTAATGATTCTATAACAATGGTTAAGGGATGGAATCCCTTATAAGCCATTGAGTGTGGGGTGATAACCCTCACGAGCGTTTAATAATAAGATTATAGGTTTGCCCGTTTTCACCCTACGGGGTTTCCAGGGTATATCGATGTTCAATGGTATGATTGCCTTTTGTATCAGATGGTTGATGTTGAATCCTTATGATGATGTTTTTTTATTTGATGTGATAATCATGATGTCCTAGTACATGATTAATTAACATGGTGAAGGAAATCATGAAATGGATGCAAGGATTCATGATATAGTTTATGATATTACACTCCACAGTGGTGGTTAATGGTTATGCAACTTACTATCTTTTATGGCAATTTACTTGATGTACTAATGAACATTATATTTAATGGTTAATGATGAATTGTGGAGTGCTGAATTGGATAATTAATTGTGAGTAATTTGTATTAAAAATTCTAACTCCCTGCTTTTACATATGCGAGGTGCTTTTACATATGCGAGGTTACTGGGGTATGTGACAATAGATAAGAAGGTAGAAGGTAAGATAGAGGTTGATAATTGTTAACTGCTAATAGGTAAGAGGTAAGTCAATTGTTTGAGACTCATCCCAGAGGTTTTGGAATTTAAGTATATGAAAATACTTAATAAATTCTCTCGTAATGATTGCAATATCCATGGAACAGAGAGGAGCTTCGTACCAATTGTAATAGCCATGGAACATATACTGCAAATTGAATATGCATATGATCGAAGTTTTATAACTGTCGAGGTTTTTTTGTTTTTTTTTTTTTGGCCTCCAGTAATGACAATCACAAAAGTCTCTGAGATACAGATAAGAAGGTAGAAGGTAAGATAGAGGTTGATAATTGTTAACTGCTAATAGGTAAGAGGTAAGTCAAGAGGTAAGTCAATTGTTCGAGATTCATCCCAGAGGTTTTGGAATTTAAGTATATGAAAATATTTAATAAATTCTCTCGTAACGATTGCAATATCCATGGAACAGAGAGGAGCTTCGTACCAATTGTAGTAGCCATGGAACATATATTGCAAATTGAATATGCATATGACCAAAGTTTTATAACTGTCGAGGTTTTCTTGTTTTTTTTTTTTGGTCTCCAGTAATGACAATCACAAATGTCTTCGAGATACAGATAAGAAGGTAGAAGGTAAGATAGAGGTTGATAATTGTTAGGTAAGAGGTAAGTCAATTGCTCGAGATTCATCCTAGAGGTTTTGGAATTTAAGTATATGAAAATATTTAATAAATTTGGAGAGTTTGAATTCTGGATGGATTCGTTTGATTGGTTAATGGTATGATTAATATATAAGTTAAATATAGGTATATTTTTAAAAATATGTAACATAATTAATCATTATTATGATAAAATGTTTCTTTATTATAGTAATTCTTAATTTATAAAGAGGCGTGGTTACAATACTATGAGTAAATAACTATTACTTTAGTAATATCACCATAATAAAAAAAATTTAACTCATATTTGTATTACATTTTTTAGTTAATGAATTATAAATTTACTTTATAAAATAAGTGCTTTATATTTATTATAATATTGAAAATAATATAAAAATAAATATAGATAATCACAATAGTTATTTACCATAAATTTATTAAGACATTATTAGTGAATATACTTAAACATCATAAAATTTAAATTCTTTTTATTAATAATATGAATAGAATAAAATGTTCGAATTCAATTTCTGTGATCTATAACTTGTTGATATATGAAGAATTTTGGAAAAAATTATATTGAAAATATTTGGTCGAAAATTATATTGAAAATATTTGGTCGATGTGTTTCGAACCGAACCAGTGAGTGTGGTTCATCTTCAGGACAAGATGAAGAGGCAGATCTCACAACCAGGCACAAGCAGGCTAAATAAGAAGAAAGATCAACTTAAAGGTTAGATGAAAACAAGTATTTTTGACTAGGGAAGGAGAATTATATTGTTTATTAATATATTTATTTATTTGCTTACAAAATATATTATATTATAATATAATTAAACGACTATATTTGACTTAAATTTTCTAAATAATTAATAATTAATAATATTTTATTTATTTGATTATTTATCAATTCCTTCCTTTATTATTTACCTATATTATTATTATTAAATGTTTATTTGATAACCAAATGAAGAAAATAAATAAATAAATAGAGAAATCAACCAATAATTAATTAAAATAACAAGAGGGATTTACAATAATAATAATAATAAAAAACAAGTAAAATAATATAAATTAATAATATTGATGACAAAAACTGATAATGAATACATGAATAATATTATTAAAAAATTAATAAAATGAATAGAAAGAGAGGGTAATCCTCTTTAATGAAAATCAATAAAAGGAAGAATAAAGAGGAAATTAAAGGGGAAAAAAAGGTCTGACAAGAGGAGAGGAGAAAAACTAAGGGGGGTAATCCCACAGCTACTAATTTTCCATTTCGATGGCTTCTCTAAGATGGCTTCTCTAAACTTGTCTTGATGAAATTCAGAAATCTTAGAGACGACCTTAGCCTCCTCAATGTGCTTGGTCTTCACTGCATGCTCCCCCAAAGTAGAAGATTTGGTCCTCCCATGCTTGATATGAGCAATGTGTTCATTGATCCTTTGCTTAATAGACCAACCTGTTTTGCCAATGTATGAGGTCCCACACGAACACGGGATGACATAAACACATTTCAAATCCATAGGGTTCACTAGGTCTTTAACAAACTTTAGGGAGCTTCTAATGGTGTTGAGGGGTCTAAAGGTTGAGGGAACATCATGCTTCTTCAGGATCCTCGCAATCTTGGCAATTGTCCCATGGATGAAGGGGATATGAACTCCTGAACGACGATCAATAGTGTCAGGCTTGACCTTAGGACCCTTACTAGCTTTGAGGAAAGCTTTAACACCTTGTTGCCTACTATAATCATTTCGGACAAAGACATTAAAGAGATGGGACTTTTCTTTAGAAATGTGATCTTCATCAGAAATCCGAGCAAGAGTTATTAACGTGCTGAGAACATCTATCTTCCGAGTAGGGAAATGATGGGAAATCACATGAAGATACTGACGTGTTGAGAACATCTATCTTCCGAGTAGGGAAACGATGGGAACTTGCATGAAGATACTGCTCAGTATGAGTCTTTTTACGAAATACTTGTTAAATTTTATTAAAAAAAATGTATTTTATTTTATCTCTCTAAATCATTATTGTTATGAATTGAAGAAAATATTTTCAATTCCACTTCTTCACCCACTTCACCCATATGATCATCAGCTGATGCAATTAGTACTAAGTGGACTATTCAAAAAACATGAGAAATTAGTCAGTTACAATGGTCATAGATGAATAGATAGATGACTTACTTAAACCATTTGAATCCCAAAAAATAATATCTAATAAGTCAAAATCTCTCAAAAATATGGACTTAAATAACTTTATTGAAGTAATTAAAAGTATTCCATATAGGATATAAATTTGATAGGCACGCCTACCTAAGTTAATCTTTTATTATGAATTTTTTTCTTCAATAAATATATATATATATATAATATATATATAATATATATATATATATATATATATATATATATATTATATAATATATATATATATATATATATACTCTTTGTTTGTATGTTATTATTATATCTATTTTATTAATTTTTTACCAAACAAATTTTTTGTTGCTATAAGTTTTGTGTTCTATCTTATCAATTGTAGGTTGAAAAATAAAGGAAAATGAGACCAAATAAAATCATAGATATACACATTAAAGAACCGTTATGTTGAATCATGTTTGTTACTCTGAAACTAGCCAATGATTTAGGAAATTTATGTATACTCATTGTCTATGTAATTTTATAGCTTTTGCAAGTTATGTTGAAGTATTCTTCAAAAGTTCTCAATTAGCATGTTCTATAAGTAATAAAATAAATTTGAACCCACTTTTAATTTTAAATAGCTAAATAAGAGGATTCTAATATTTCAAGTAATAATAACATATAAGGTATGTGTTTTGAATAAATTCATAATTGTTAACGAAGAAAATATCTCTCTAGCCTAAATCACAAGAGTTGAAATGACCAAACCTAATAATATTTAGATTCAATTATGAATTTATGGAATTAATAAGAAACATGATAATTATCCATTTAAGATTTCAATTTCCAACCACTAAATTGATCTTGTTTATAAAAATTAAAATCTATCATTTAAATACTAACACTTAACAACACCATATAAAAGCTCTTAAAAAAAAATTAATTAATTTTTTTTATTTATTAAACAACTAAAAAACTTTTCAATCTAATTACTCTATCTATAAGTTTTTTTAAATAACATACCTGGGTGAGCATGTGAGTTTCAACCCTATGATTCATATAAAAGCTCTTATAAAAAAAATAAATTTTTTTTAATTTATTAAACAACTAAAAAACTTTTCAATCTAATTACTCTATCTATAAGTTTTTTAAATAACATACCAATCGCCCATGGGTGAGCATGCGAGTTTCAACCATATGATTCATGATGCAGGTTCTAGATTGCATGATGTAAATTAAGATCGAAACAAGTTTTTTTTAATAGCATGTCTAAAAACTAAGATAAAACAAGGAGGGCTGCGGGGCAGCTAGTCCCTGCCCTGTCAACAGCATGTAAAAAAATTCCGAAAATAGTTCTTGTGTATGCTCCTCCAAAGTTCGTCACGGTTCTCCTCGTAACACGAACCAAACTACGCGGCTTAAACACCACGGAGAATGATGGGTAGTTGAGATCTCCTGGCGCGGAGCGTAATTTGGGGCAGGATGTTGCCTGCCTTGTCAGAATATGAATTTGCTTTGCTGTGTAATTGAGGGTACACAGAAAGCTAACATAGTCGTCCATTCCAAGATCATAGAGGAGACCGGGATCCAAGGCAGCATTGGGATTCACATGACCCGCGCCTGTTGCAAAGGCGTTTGCGGGTAAAGCGGTGAATGAGTCGCTTATAGGGCTTTTGCGGTTGTCGAATAGCACAGAAGATGTCATGAGAGCCGATTTTATTGCAGCGGGTGTCCATGCCGGATCAACAGCGCGTATAAGCGCCGCGAGGCCGGTCACATGAGGGCAAGACATCGAAGTCCCAGAGACTATATTGAAATCTAGTCTTTCCTTGTCGGAGTACGTTGGACCCGCGTGCCCTGTCCACGCCGCCAATATGTTGAGTCCCGGAGCAATCAGGTCCGGTTTAAGGATCTCCGGAACGACCGTATTCGGCCCTCTGGACGAAAATGCTGTTACGACCGGAGCTCGTGCTTTACCAATTACAGTCAGCCCCTTCAATTTAATAGTTGTCATAGGATTTGTACTCGTGTTTATATAAGCTTTTATGTATTCCCCGGCATTGGGACCTCTCATGGAGCTTGACCCCACAATCAAGTGGAGCCTTCGGAACTGGGTTCATAATAGAATTTAATAATTCGATAACCGCAACTCCCTCCAGCTATGTACCAGCCAACGATACCACGTGCGTTGCATGCAAGCCATGTGGCATCGTAGCTAAACCTGAAACTCATACAGGAGGCCAGAAGACCGTGAACAAACTGAGATTTAACCAGAAGCTCAAATCACCATATCGGTTTGCTTGGCGGTGTTCTTCTGTACGTTTCTGCTTCTGTTCCCGGTGGAGGATCCAGCAGGAGGACTCTGTTGCAGGCGTCTATCAAAAGAACAGGGCAGGGAGGAATCGTGCCTGGTGAGAATTTCTTGCACCTGCATCAACAGGTAACCATTAATGTATGAATGCCGATATCGGTTTGCTTGGCGGTGTTCTTCTGTACGTTTCTGCTTCTGTTCCCGGTGGAGGATCCAGCAGGAGGACTCTGTTGCAGGCGTCTATCAAAAGAACAGGGCAGGGAGGAATCGTGCCTGGTGAGAATTTCTTGCACCTGCATCAACAGGTAACCATTAATGTATGAATGCCGATATGTCTTTAAACATTGCAGGGGACAGGGTTCTCTGTCACGTTCGATGAAGGCCAACCTGGATGTATATCGAATAATGTGATAGAAAACATGAAATTTTGCAGAGTAGTGCGCGCTGTGACCGATTTCTGACGCCCCTCGATCTGCAGGTCAGGACATTGTAGGCCTGGTTATACAAGATTTCGAAGCAAACTCTCGGAGCCTCGAAGAATCGGCGCAAAAGACCCAGGTTGTTGTTCCTGGATGAACCCACCAGTGGATTGGATAGGTAGAGGGATATTTGTGATTTTGTTCTTCTTCTTTGGATAATTGTTATTTTAACTAATATTTTTGGTTGTGGGGGTGAAATGGTTATTATTATTTTTGTTGTCGAACAGGAAAAAAAATATTTTGATTTTTGATTGTATATAATTTAGAGATTACATGTTCCAGAGAAGACTTTATTCATAGATTAAATCATCTCAATGTCACTTGTGCAAAAAGCAAATATCTGTATTGCAGTTTCCATGGCAGTTTCAAAAAAAATAGAGACTTTACAGTGAGAGCTGAGAGCATTACTGTGTAGACCAGGAGAACAAAAACATGTATAAAAACAGAGGAAACAGAGTGCTGTGTAACAGAGTCTGCTGTTAACATTCTGAATTCAATCAGAGTGCCGTGTAACAGAGTTTGCTGTCAACATTCTCAATTCGATCCTGTAAACAGCTTGCTCATAAGCCATAAATGCATTGGAACTATATTACCAAAATTCAACCATGAACATATACAACCCCAGTGTGTATATATATAGGCCATGGACAAACTGGTTATTTTCGGCCTAAAAAATTATTTGTTCAAAGATTTTTTTGTTTTACATTCGAGGTTGTTTGTATGCTTTTCATACATACCCATGATAATGTCAATTGGTGTAATGCTTCAATTAATTGAACCTGAAGTTGGTTGTATTAATTTTTTTTTTTAAATTGTGATGAACAGCGCATCGGCATTTTTTGTAACCCAGACATTACGTAGCTTGGCCCGAGACGGGCGCACTGTAATAGCTTCTGTCCATCAACCAAGTAGCGAGGTGTTCGAACTCTTTGATAGTCTCTATTTGCTTTCAGGAGGGAAGACTGTATACTTTGGAAAGGCGTCCGAGGCCTGCGAGGTATAGATTACATGTATTGTGCACTATATTACTTGAAAAGAAAAACCAGAAGCGCTGTTGTGGTGCCATTGTTGACTAACTATATGAATTGATGTAATGCAATAGCTGGCTCAAACAAAACATGCTGGCCATTACTGAAGATATAAATGAGATTGAAGGGAGAGATTTCTAACTCAACCTGCCAGCATTTCAGTATTCGGTAAGTATATAACTTTTATGTCTTTACTGCCTTTTGATCGTCTGCAACTAAATACTGGTCAACGATGTTGAATAGTCCAGAAACAATGTGCTTAAAATTAAAAAATTGCAGGTTATGTTTGAATTAAAAAATTGCAGTATTTACTGATGAAGTCATGAACATTTGCAACAACAGGCTGCAGTATTTACCTGATAAAGTCATGAACATTTGCAACAACAGGCTGTGGATGCAGAGTTAAGGCGTCCGGTGGAGCAGCATTTGGAAGAAGGGCCCTTGCAGCAGAAGGGTCGTTGCATGCTAGCAGCAGAAGCATGGACGAAGGGCCCTTGCAGCAGAAGGGCCGTTGCAGCAGAAGCAAGATGGACTCAGCAAGGGCCGTTGCAGCAGAAGCAAGATGGACTCAGCAGAAGCATGATGGACGAAGACCGTTGCAGAAGCATGATGGACGAAGGCCGTTTTAAGGGAGGCAAGTAAAGTCGGTTGCCTCCATGCAAATTGACATGCCCGCCACCACGGCAATTTCGACACGGCAATTTCGACACGGCGGCAAGGTGGGCATCGGGCAGCAACCATGGTTTATTAGATATCATCCCTAAGTATTCCTAACGTTAAATGTTAGGGGATTAATGCTAAGGGAAACTTAGCATTAGTTCACGAAGCCACTTAGCATTAGTTCACGAAGCTCTTAATCACCTGTATTTTTGCGAATTTAGCCTAACTTTTCAGGTTGGATACCTCGTACTGAGGCCAAATAAGACGAACATGTTTATGATTGGTTAACAGCATAAACAAATAAGAAATATCGTTTTGATTTTCGTGTCATTCGAATAAACTTTATGGTAAATTGAAATAGTTTATTGGTTGCCGGGCCAAACTAATAGCAACCGACCAAAATCGATTGCTATAGTCCCTGTCAGGCCCGGAGGGCAGGGACTAATAATAAGTACGTAACTCAAGTTTATCTCAAATTCTATAAACACTATGAAATAAGGGCTTCTATTATAAATATATATGTAATAAATATCTTTATGATATACATATATATGATAGTAATAATATGCAGATTTTAAAATTGCCTGGCTGGGAAACCATGTGGGATAAATCCAATTCTACCAGGTAGGAGCAAAAATTTGAAAGAACTGTTTGGGAGGCCGTTTGTATCATTCCCTATCTATATGTGCGTGGGTGCATGGAAAGAAATGTATTTCATGGTTAAAAAGACAAAATACAATTAATGCCTGTCAAATTTAGCCGCTTCTATTGTCGTGATTTCTTATTTTCATGGGCAACCGTCATTAAAGCAAAACAGCATATTTTCAGGGGAGTCCTTGTCTTTGATTGAGAATTTTTCCGTTAGATACTTGTCATCAGCTATCTTCGAGGTGATTTCGCAAACCTGTCCCGACTTCTGATAGTCCTTATCCTAACAGAGAATTTCGCATTCCATGCTCGTGATCTGCTAGCTTCCACCTGATTTCGCATGTTTCATCACCTTCGGCCGCGGGCTGAGTACTCGTGGAATTCGAGGTCGACATTTCAGAGTAATTTCCTGCCTTTTTCACTACGCATTTCACTGGTTACCAGGCTTTTAGGTATGAATATTTTTGAGATTATAAATTTTAAGATATTTTTAATATAACAATAATAGTTTATAGGTTAATGATGGTTAAAAAAGAAACCAAATTAAATTAAGAAATATATATAGATAAAATATAAAAAT
>APFE030379491.1:77702-192310 GCA_000404065.3 Pinus taeda
TCTCACAGACTAGGAAATTTATTTTCTGTCTGGTTCACTCCCAAAGTAAGGGGAAGATCGTTGCTACATCCATGACCCCCATGCAGGGTTCCTCTACGCAGCAGCAGCAGCAAAGGAATACTGTCATGACAGAACACAGGAACAACTTCTCCTCACCCAGAGGGGTACCACACAAGCTTCAGGTGGGTAACAAAGTCTGGTTGCATTTGCAGAAAGAACACCTTACAAGAGCCCATCAGAAGCTTCGACCACTTCAACATGGTCCTTACACCAGTATCAAGGCTATGGGCAACAATGTTTTGAAGCACAACATTCTTCCATTCCTTCGCTTGCACCGAGTGTTCAATGTGGACCGTCGTCGACCATGCTTCCCACCATTTCTGGACACATTAGAGGTTGCAGAACAGCGACCTAGTGACCCATCTCAGCAGAAGCTTCCTCATCTCAGGGAGGAACTCAATGCAATGGGGACCATTGCTTCCTAAGGGGGGAGGAATGATCCAGGTGGATGTTGGTGGCCACCCACCTATCCCATTTGGACCCTCGCAACTGCCTCTTTCAATTTTTCAGTTTCCGTAATTGTAGCACAATTTACTATTTTTAGCAGTTTTTTTGGGTCCTGAACTTCCGGAGCCGTTTTGACGCCCTAAACGACGTTTTTTGGGAAATCTAGGGGCAACATGGGTCCATGGACCGATGTTGCTCTTCCGAAAGTGGTAGTTCTTGGATAGGTCTTTCTAATGAGCTATCATATGCGTCAAACGGAGATCGTATGCCAAAGTTATGACCCCGGGAAATTGATGTACCAATTTACCCAAAACGGGGCACACAATTTGGCGTTTCATCTTCTAAGGTTAGGTTTTGGAATGTGAAGGGTTTTCCATTGTTTCTCAACAATAAATAGGCCTTCGAGCCTCATTGTAACACAGTTCGGAAGAGTTCAGAGGCATGTAGCCACACATCTCTTCTCAGAGATAAGCTACCATCGCCCAAGCTGGTTTATTTCTATTTCCGGTTGTAAGCATATTTCAGTATTTTCCATTAATGAAATGAAGTATTATTTCTACTACATCTTTGTGTATATGGTTATCTCTATATTTTATTGCGTTCCTGTTTAAGTCCGGATCATCTGGCCTTAGCAGTGCAGAACATCATTTGTCCAAAAAATATATCAGTCTAGGCTTGACCACCCCATTGATGGGGAAACCAATCTATGAATGCAGAAAAAACTGACACAGGGGTTATTAGGGTTTACCGGCCTTAACCAAAAATACCAAACAGTGTAGAAAATAACCAAGAGAAAAGTTTTAACAAGAGAAATCATAACAGAAACCATCCAGTCAACAAAAAGAACACGCCAGTTGGTAGAAGGGCGACACCTAGCTGCAAGTGTCAATCTTGAAGGTCATCTTGGGCAGGCTCTTCCTCGATATGACAAGCATACTACCACTCCTCCTGCTTTGCTGACATGTCACATTGAATTCCACGAGCTGGATGGGTGCCAACAACGCTGCCTTCTGCTGCATGGAGGCCAGACGTGTCTCCTTCTCTACCTTCCGGTGCCTGCGTGTCTCCAGCTCTGCCTTCAGCAGTCTGCTGACTGCCAACCAACTCCTTTCCATGTGGGGTGGCAACATCCTCGACCAACTGCTACTTCCTTGGCTCGCGGGCGCTCCTGTTCCTTTGAGTGGCCCTCTACCACTCACCATTGTTCTCTGGTGGAGCTTCTTGCGGGTCGTTTTCCTCAGAGAAGGTGATGGTGACTATGGCGGTGATAACGGGCTTGTGTAGGGTGCTATGGAAATGAAATTGAGTTGTGTGGGGACCGTGGTGAGGGGGAAGGGGAAAATTGGTTGTATGAACCGCTAATTCCCTCCTACCGGCACTTTTGAGTAGAGCTCATCCTCTGCCACTGCGGGTATTAGGATACCAGCCAGTGAAGGAGCTATGAGGATTTGAAATATTAGGAGAAGAGGAGGAGGAGACTGATTCTAGGCTAGGCATAGCAGGAGGACGGATGCCTTCCATAGGACTGCCCCCTCGTCTACTATGCAGTCGGTAGCGGATGCGAGCCACGACAGTATTCGATGCAGAGCTACCAGTGGGGGAAATGGTAGAATGGTTAAGTAGAGAATGAGTGGAGGAAGTTTGGGTTGGGTTTAGATTGCAGAGCCTAGTGTGGGAGAAATGATACCCATTACCAAGGTCCACATAGCTAAGCAACCAACAGTGGCTTCCCGTCAATATGCGAGAACAGGGCTCCGTAGCCTGAAGAGGGAAAATGCTATGGAGCGGAGGAGGAGTAACAACGTTATGGTCTGTGGAGGCCATTGCCATGAATTTGATGGAGAAATCTCGATTGAAGCACCCAATTAAGGTGCCATGAATTCCTTTCAGGTTAGCTTCGGAAGGGACGTAGATGGCCATGTGGCTAGTCCTCCCACCACTTGTCCATCTAATCGCCATTAATGGCATGATTATCAGCCGCATTTAGGTTAGTTAATTAGTATTATTAATATCAAATATAAAATAAAATAAAAGTAAATAAAAGTAAACAAATTTGAAACATGCCTAAAATAAAATAAAAAAAATATATAAATAAAAAGTTCAAAATTTCGGTATTGATTTCAAGGTTTTTCTTAGTCATGAAATGTGGTCATTAATGTCATGTTTGAAAAACATTTCAATTTTAATACTACAAAAAAGGGTGATGTTACATCACTAGTTTTGCACGTCAATGCATTTTTTCATGTTTATTGTAGTCATTATATTTGGTCTTTAATGTCACGATTGAAAAATGTTTGAGTTTTAACCCCCCAAAAAAGAAAAAAAAATGTGATGTTTCATTATCATCTTTGCATTTGGGTGTGGTATTTCATGTTTTCGGTAATCACGATATTTGTTTTTAAATGTCATGAATGAAAAATGTTAGAATTTTAACTACTACAATTAGAAAATGGTTATGTTGCATAACCATTTTTTTAAATTGGCATGAAAATCATGATTTTATGCGACCTCCAGAAAAATGAGAACTCAATAAATTTCTCGTTAAATTGGTGACATTATTTACAAAGAAATTTTTTTTATTAGCAATGTTTTGAACATAAACCAACCTTGGATAAACATTCATCACAATGTGATAAACATTGCTTGACATCATATTGGGATAACATCTTCCCATTGTTGCAATGTGATGAACATTACTTGGTGTCATACTTGATGAACATAACCTAACGTCACATTCTTATGATCAATTTTAGATGTTGCAATATGAATAATATATCCAGGCAAGGAATATCCATTTTGACAATGTGGTGAACATTTATCAATGTTGCAATGTGCTTACCATTTCCCAATAGTTAGAATGTGATGAATAATTGCATTCATTGCAATGTGAAAAGCATCATCTGATATCACAATCTAAGGAAAATTACCTCATAACAAAATTTTACAAACATTAGATGATATAGTAATGTGACAAACATTACTAGATGTCACAAATGATAGCCATAGTTGACCATGGTCAATCATAGTCAAGCTTGATCAAGCAATCAACAATGCTCAACGTTAGTCAACAATCATCAACCATGGTCAACATGGTCAACCATGATTAATGATGATCATGTTTTTCAACCATAGTTACCCATAAACATCATGGTCAACCATGGGAAACTATGTTCAAAATTGTTAATACATGGTCAACAAATGTTAACCATAGCTAATCATAGTCAAGAACAAGCAACCATGGTAAACCATAGTCAACCAAGGTTAGCCTTAGTCAATCATGAGCAACCGTGGTCATCTTTGGCTAACCATTTCCACCATCGTCAACTATAGCCATACTCAACCATGGTCAACCATGATCAACTATACTTAATCATACTTACTCAGAATTAAACATGGTCAACCATTGTGAACATTGGTAATGATGCTCAACCCTAGCCAACCATGATCAAACATGGTCATATTTGGTCAATATAGTACCCATAGTTATAGATATTGTGGTCCAACATGGTAAAGCATATTCAGCATTGTCAAACAATGATTAACTATAGTCAACCACGAGTAGCAACGATCATCTTTCGTCAACTTTAATCAACCATGGTCAACTATAGTCACCCATGATTAACCATAGTTAACTATGGCCAACCACAATCAACCATGGACAACCTTAATTAATCATAGTCAACTATGATCAACTATAGTCAATCATGGTTACCCATGGTTAACAATGGTTAATCATGGATAACTGTAATCATCTATCGTTAAGCATAGTGAGCCATTGTCAACTATGATCACCTTGGATTACAATGGTTGACCATAGGGGATTATGGTTAACTATGCTTACCATGGTTGCTCATCCTCGGTGTGGCCCACTTTGATGGACCATGCTCAACCATGGTTACTATGGTTGAGTAAGGTTAATCACAGTTGATCATGCTTTCTATGGTTAACGATGGACTCCATGGGAAAATAGGGTCACCATAGTCAACCGTAGTTGACTACGATCACCATGGCCAACCATAGTTAACCATAGTAAAGCATGGTCAACCATAATCAACCATGGTCAACTTGAGTTAGCAATAGTCAACCTTGATCAACCATGGTCATATTTGGTCAATCACAAACACCATAATTACCCATAGGCAATATTGGACATTCATTGTAAACCAAGATCAACCATCATCAACATGTTTAGAGATGCTCAACATAGCTAAGCACAATAAACGATGATCAACATGGTTAACTATATTCACCATGGGCAACCATTTTCGACCATACTGACCATGGTGAACTAGGGGCAACTATAATAGGCCATGGTCTACTAAGAAGAACCATGGTAAACTAGCTATTGTAAACCATAATAAACAAAAATCAATAATTGGTTTTCAGTAGTGTGTTTAGGCAACTCTCAAAATTGGGAGGGAAGCTGCATAACCCAAAAGCCATAACCCTTACAATCACCATGTCCTTTTGTTCAGTTTTGTTTTGGCTCTTCTCAATATTTCAAAGTAGCTCCTTGACTCTTGAAGTTGTGAGGGAAGCTGCATGACAAGGAAGGCGGTGAAGGAGTCGTTTCATTACAATTCACTGCTTATAACCATGCCCACCTTCCTCCCCATGTTTCCTCATATACCATCTCTTAGTGCTCTCTCTCCTATGCTTACATTCTCTTTTTCTGTGAACTTATTGCTCATATATCATATTGTTCATCTGCCAATGCTGAGTTTCTATTATTTGTTTTCTAATACTCATCATATTTAACATAAAGTAGTAGTCTAATGGTGGCACTACCTCTGATCTCTCTCCTGCTCATTGCAAGCAGTTTGTGCAGTGCTCGGTTGCAAGAAAACGACCTTTTATTTCCTCAGCCAATCCCTCAGCCTTTGATCCCAATCTCAATTCCGTTGCGGATGTCACATGGAGAAGGATGCAATGGAGTATGATCAAGAGAATAGCCACTGGGTTAGCTCTTCGGTCTCCTCCTCCTCCAAGAAATATTCCAAGAACGAGATCAGTGAGTTGTCATTCAGGTTTACTCCGACTCTTCAAAATATAGAGAAGGACGACGAATCACCATTATGGAAGAAAGTAAAGGGCGTATTAAATTTTATGAAAAAAGGTTCACTAAGTCTTCATGTAAATCCAATGCAGATGACTGGATAACAACTCTCCAAATCCAAGCATAGTCCTGGGGTTGGTCATATGTAGACGAGCCCACATAAATCTCAAACAAGAAACGCTGGCATCCATCACAAAAATAGTGATAAGAAAAGGAAAAATCCGAAACACAAGTGAGCTTCTACCCCAAATTCAGGAGACGACCATGGATATGGCATCAACTGTATACAACAAATTAATAGTAGCGGTTACCTGCAAGTGTTTTGGAAATTACCGAACTGGAGCTATTAGATCGTCTATCGTGAATTAAGTGAATTTGTTCAGTAATTAGAATACAACAATATTTTAGTCCTGAGTACGTTGTGCTCATGAGAGTGGCTCTTGTGATGTCCCCAGTAAATTGTAAATATTTAATTATTTCAGCAAACAAACTTAATATTATTTTTGAAGTTTATGTTTTTATTATTTTGATTAAAAATGTGCATGAGACAAATGTCTTGATAATGATGATTATGTAACTCTCACATGTCAAGTAGTTGGGATGGAAATTTACCCAACCCTAACTACTTGTAGATTTATTCTCAAGGGAAGAAATCAAGAGGGTAATCTGTACGTGAGATAAGAGAGAGAAAGGAAGGAAAAAGAAAATTTTGTGCTAATATGTTAGACAAAGTTCCAGGTGTTATGTCTGGTTAAGACCAAATAGCTATAAAACCTAAGATTGTTAGTCTATAGGAGATCACCCGGCATGTGGGGACAGCCTGGGGGAGACTTGGCCTGAAAGCGAGTCTCATGGTTGGGAGACAAATCGACGTTTCTAGTCGAACTTGAATCAACAATTAATAGATTATGCTACTAGAGTCAGATAAGTACAATTAACATTATGTATTATACTGCTGGAGTCAGATAAGTGTATGTTTAACTCTCTCTACAGAAAATAATTACTAAGTAAATATTTTCATGATGTTGGAAAAAGGTTGTGTTTTAAACTGGAATTAGCTAGCGTATAATGAATGCTAGAAGAACTACTGGATGTACTAGAAAATATATAGTGACCAGAAGATTTATATCTTAAAAAAAATAATGAATCAATTTTATTACTGAAACCGACGGAAAACTTTACACATGGGTATACCTTAGGGGTTTACTGTGTGGCCAATCTGAAAAAGTATTATAGGACCAGGAACCCCAAATATCGAGAGTTATACCAGAAATCGCTAGAAAAATAGAGAAAGTTATAGTCCCAAGAAAAAAAATAGGAATAAATATATGTTTATATGTGTCTTTGTATTATCAGTTCATTTTTTCAGTACTATACGTTATAATATATCAAAGAGGGATTTACGATACCTTACATATACTAAGAAGTTTACGTGAGATAAATAAGTGAAATTTAACTATAATGAAAGGAGTGAGCTTTGGAATCAACCACAAATTGATAACTACTCAAAAAAAGAGATTGCCTAAGTAACAGAAAGAAAATATGAGTTGATAATCCTTATGAATAATTATATCTCATTCCGCATTCGAATAATTCAGAACATAGAACTAAAAAACTTGCAAGAAGGGATACAACTAGCAAAGTAATTAAATACATAAGCCAAGAAACATGTAAATAATCTCCATGGCTAGAGTTGCAGGTAGATTGCAGAATAAACTCAAATGAAATCTAGATAAAAGACAAGTACTATGTGAAACAACGATATAAGTTTAATGCATAAAAATAAATAAACCTCTATGCAAAATAATAATAGAGTATGTTCGAGGGTTAAGGTAACAACCATTAAACCATTGACACAATAGATAAACGCCATAAACCAAATAGTATATATAGTCTTAGGAAAATTAAAACCCTCATTTGGTAAAGAAGTCCCGGTGATTAAAAATTATAAATTACAAAATTACAATTAAGCTATTCTGTGGAGTTTCAAAATACAATGAACTAATTCCCATGAACCTAGAACCTCAGAAGTAGGGCGAGGAACTTTTCTAGTCAGAGCACATAAAATAACGCAGTCACAGGGTCTTCAGAAATGGAGCCCCAGATAAACATCTTAAAAAAAATAACATAGACCATAAATAGCTTAGCCAAAAGACTGACACAAGAACAGAGCAACCCTCAAGAGCTAAATCTGTGCACTGAGGAATTCTGGAGTAAAACCACATACTCGGAGGCCGAACGTAGTACCAGTTCAAAACCCTTGGCCAGATGTTGAGAGGAAGGTGATGAGCTTTCATTCTGGAGCGGCTAAGAAAACCCCTGGTGAAACCTAGCAATTCATCAAACAAGAACTTGTTATTCTCTAATAAATTTTCAGAAAACACAGTTAATTACTCCACCAAACTTAGGATAAATTTGTTTACTTGGCCAGGGCTATGGCATGAACACCTCATTCACAGCATTGAGAAACTAGCACGACTTGTTGTGGACCTTAGAATCCAAGAAACATTAATGCTAAGGTAGGGCAATGAAAGTGAAGTAACTAATCAATCTTACGGTAACAAGATTTGAACCTGGCCAAGAACTAGAGCTTAGAGCCAAAAAAGCCGAATAGTTTGTCGCTAGAGAACTTAACATAAAAAATGAAACACAGTGAGGTAGGCAACGAGGATAAGAGTGCCCTCGATACCATTCGATGAGCCCAGCACAAGGAGAGTCATTGATGTGTATTGGTTCCCTAGGAGAAGATGACAGATGGAGGATGGACAAAAGTCTCTGGAGGTCGGCTCCCACCTTCACCCAAACGGCTACATGCATCGCATGTCGATCAATGCCTGGAGAATCGGGCCAGAAATTTCTACTATGCATCCCACTGGGATTTCACTTCATATTAGACTTGTTTAATATCCCAAAGCCATCATTCCATCATCGGTACATGGGTTGTCATCAATGCCAAGCATTGGATATTAATAGAATTAAATAACCAGTTGTATGAACTAAACATATATGTGAAATGTGCGGTTATGGATATATGTGAATGATGCTATTATAAATATAAGCGATTTATGCATATAGGTGTGAACTAAATTGTTTATACATAGTTGTCATTTATGTATATAAATTACATATAGGTTGATTATATATATATGTGATTTTGTTGCTATTATATGTGTAGGTACGATTTAAATATGTAAATGTAGTTAAAATAAATGTTTTTTTATGAAGTTACTGTTATCACTCAAGAAAAAATATTTTAAATTCTGAACATCAATTTTTTAAATTTGTCAAAGGGTTGGTGTCAGTTTTGGGTCTAGTCTTTTCATCTGGTTTTAGAGTCTAAACAGTTTGGATAAGAGTCTCGTTAGTAAGTCAAAAGGGGTCAATTCTCTGTTTTAGTCTATCATTGGCCTCATATCCAGTGCATTTTCATGAGTATCCTGTATCGTGTTCCATTCTGCATACACAATATTTTCAAGAGCGCTTGGTATGGGAATGCAAATTTTTGCCATCTTGGCAAAAGGTAGCAATAGTAAAGCTCTGTTTCTTCTTCTGTTACTTTTTGTTGGTCACACAGTTGGGATGCTTATTGCTTTGTTTTAGACTGAGAAGGTGGATATAGCTTCTTCAACTCACTGGCCCAATTGCTCCTGAATGATGTAACTCAAAGTGGGCCACGTGAGCAATTATTTACGCTGCCTCTACTTAAACAAGTGCCAAATCTCGAAAACATCTTATCAGGTATTATGAATTTGAAAGTCACTAAGAAAAAGGAACTTGATGAAACTATCTATCAGAAGACGGTTCTAAAATATCTTCATACACAAGTTTTGAAGAATGAGGCCTACACAAATGGTGATTTATGTGGAAGTCTTCGAAGAGCATTTTACAGGATGGATGAGATGATGCGTGGGAAAAGGGGCTGGAGGAAATTAGCTATACTTGGGGATAAGTTCAACAAATTCACTGGCTTATTAGAGGGATTTATTTGGCATTTGAATAGGGACCACATATTGATTTTTCTGGGCTAACTTCTGGAAGCGTGATAGGTGTTGCACTTTCTCAAAATAATCAGCTTATTGTGGCAAATGTTGTTGATTCCTGTTGTGTCCTCTCAAGAAAGGGTCAGGTATACAACTTGTCACAAGATCACAAGCCAGATCTTGAGATCGAAAGGGGTTGAATTCTTCGAGACGGAGGATTCATTCCTGCTGAACGTATTAACGGAAGCTTAAATTTAGTGCACTCTATTGGAGATATGGAATTCAAACAAAACAAATTTCTCCCTGCTCAAAAACAAATTGTAATTGCAAATCCAGATATAAATGTTCTGGAGCTATGTGAGGATGATGAGTTCATTTCGTTGCTGGTTGCTTTGAAAGTTTGCTACAGGGATAGAATTACCATAGTACAAGGAAACCATGAAAGTAGGCAGATTACTCAAGTGTATGGATTTTATGACGAGTGCTTAAGAAAATATGGCAATGCAAATGTGTGGAAGTGTTTTACAGATCTGTTTGACTACCTTCCCTTGACAAAGATACTGCGAAGGAGTTGAATTCTATACTTGATTTCTTGCAGTCTTCCTCCCAAGCATTGCATATTTTGCCCAAGGTAGAAGAGTTGATTCGTAAAGAGAAAGAAAAGCAGGCTCAAGCATCAATCCAGTTTTAAATATGAGCACTCCTCTTTTGCTGCCACCTGTTCCTACTCAAGGGATCAATCAAGTAGACTACAGCTTCTCTATGCCAAAAAATAGTGGGTTGTTAGAATTTATGTTGCAAGTAGCTCAAACAATGGGTGGAGTTAAGTTTCATTCCTCCTCAACTTCCTCGATTGACTTGTAGGGGGGCTCCAAAAACAATATCAGTAACCCACTGGGCAATGGGTTTCCTATGGAGATCAAGATAAAGCGTGGCGATAACAGTGACCCAACTATTCCCTTGGATGGTCATACTTTCTCCATGTTTAGTGAAAGCACTCCTCCTTTGGGTACTAGTCCGTGGGATGATTCGTCGTTCGCACAGTCACCAATTGGAAAGGCCATGAAGTCAGAAGAGCCAAATGAGGGGTATATTTCTAATGGTAGCTGTGGAGATGAAAACGTTTCTTCAAATGTTGGATTTAACAACAGATGTATTGCCGGATATAGACTGGAATGCTCAAATTTCTGGAATAGAGAAAGACCAATCCCTTCTTAATGGTGACCTGACTACCATGTTCAATGATGATTTGGACATGGGTGTTCAACAGATGCCATCTGAAACTTCACCTTCCAATCAAACATGGGGACATGGTTCCTGCCCTTGGAGTAATATGCCTTTTTTTTGTTAAGCAGCAAATCTTCATTGACTGTTCAATTAGATCCCTTTGGGGGGCCAACTACCAATCGTGCTTTGATGAGCACAAGGAATTAAGATATGGATACAACAGAGAAAGTAGAGGCCTCTAAACAGAAAAAGGAGCAAGGAAATTCTCTGTTCAAGGTTGGAAAGTACCAGCGGGTTGCAAAGAAATATGAGAAGGCTGCAAAATATATTGAGCACGATAGTTCCTTCAGTGCTGAGGAGAAAAAGCAATCAAAGGTTTTGAAAGTATTGTGTAACCTAAATCATGCTGCATGCTGTCTTAAATTGAAAGACTTCAAGAAAGCAGTTAAACTATGTTCAAAGGTGTTAGAGTTTGAATCACAAAATATGAAGAGGCTCAAGACAGTCGAATTTCAGCATTTAAATTGTGTTTTGTGATTACACAGTAGTTTCGTAGCATGCTACGAAACTGCTGGTAAAGACGCATAATACAGAGCAGTTTCGTAGCGCGCTACGAAACTGCTGAAGCTACATACTTAACATTCAGTCAACCAAATTTTGAATACTTTTTCAATCAACGTTAAAAAGTTTTTGTCATCACACATGTACATGGGAAAGGCTTACAACACACGAAGTACGTGGCACTCTAATGGATTGTTGACTGATTCATGAAGATCAACATGGTTAATTACTTTCGAATATCTCTAAAGAAACCAAAAGCATGAAAACAGGGGTAGTTTCCCACTTCTCAGCAGCAGTAAAGGGATAAAACATTGAGGACCAGTATGGAGCTTCGAACATCCACCACAGCTAAATTGATGGAGACCACTTGTCAGAGAACAAGAGTTGATTGTAATAAATGATATGTTCAACATGATGTAGAGATAGAATCCTAATTGTCTTAGGTCTCTTAAACCGTTAGTTAGCAGTCAGTTATATTTATTAGTTAGTTTTAAAGTGTGAATAGGTGTCATAAGAAGTAGAATTCGAGTTCCCCTCATGCTGGAGGAGGAATCTCAGCTATGTAAAGAATTCTATAAATAGGAGAAAGAGCAATGTACTCAAGGTTGGGAATTTATTGAAAAAAGCTCTGATATTTGGCTTTATGTAAAGACTCTGTTTTAGTAATACAAGATTGGCTTGACTTCTCAGGACTCAGGAGGGATTCAATGTTCAGAATGTGTTGTGTTGTCCTTTTCCCAATATTTGCAGTGGTATGAATGTGTAATCACTTAGAATTCACTCATAGTGCTCTAACTTCCTGTATACATTCATAGACTATGTGGTCCTATATGTTTTTGGTATGTTCTGAATGTGTTGAATGCTGAATGCCCTAACTTCTATGTAAGGTTAATACCATTGTTATACTGAAATGATGTTGACTCCATAAGCCCAATGGATAGTTTCTAATTGTGTTTCCACCATTCATATTTTTACATTTGTTTCACAATAGTTAGCCATCTTAATCATAATAAAAAAACATTAATCCTTTGAGAGAGCCCTCTCTGGTTGGGGAGGCTAAGCCTCAGCTTAAAGTAGGTTTGAAATAGTTACTTGAGGTCTTCCTAGTCTACAGCCTTCCAGGGTCAGATTTTAAGATAACAGTTACTATGGAGAGACATTACACCGCTTCAACCACAATTTTTCAGTTGAAAAGAAAAATAATACAACAATATTTTGTAAATTATTCTAATTCTATTCGTGTAAGCAAGTAGGGGATTATGAGCTATTTGTAGGGCTACTTGATATATAGATTTATTTGAATTGTAACTTAGAGAATATTCTTTAAATTCTTTTCCATCAAAGACCTAATAGCACACTACACCTAACACGTTCAACCATGTAAGAAAAAGTATACAACAATATTTTGTAAATTAATCTAATGTTATTCGTGTAAGCAAGTAGGGGATTATGAGTGATTTGCAGTGCTACTTGATCTATAGATTTATTCGAATTGTAACTAAGAGAATCTTCTTTAAATACTTTGCCATCAAAGACATGATACTAGACTACATTCAACTGTGAAACATGTTGAACCATGTTCACACCAAGTGCATTTTGCCTAGTTGTACACCATTTTTTATTGACAAATGTAAAATTCTACGACAAAATGGCCATATACAAAGGTTGGTAATGAACATGAAAATTCATTGTTTGCAATGGTGATCAACCATTATCCATTTCATCTTGATCTTCGTGCTGCGTATATCACTTCTCTCGTAACGATTGCAATATCCATGGAACAGAGAAGAGTGTAACACCCTATGTTGCACAGACATTTACTTTATTACCAATTTTTACTTTGATATTTTATCATGTTTAACATACACTGTTAGAGAACTAGGATGAATAGCTAGAACATATTTTGTTAGTTATTAATTAAGAATTTAAATAGTTTGTCAAAGAACTAAAAGAAATAGTTGATAACTCATGAAACAGTTACAAATAATTTCTCATCTATCCTCTCAAAAGGAAATGAGGGGAAAGCCTAAAGGGATTGGAAAAGGATACAGAGAGAAAGAAGCATGAGGGATACTGCCTAGATTTTTGCTTGAGTTGGACAAAATTACTAGTGGGAAAACTCTATGTGTGTGATAGTTGAAAAGGTATGAGACTTGAGGCCGGACTGCAGTGTTGATGCCCAAGATACCGAACTAAGACAAATTTATTGACTTTCAGGAGGAGGATGATCTCAGAGGGGGATTCTAAATGTAATCATCAGGTTCGTGGCTGGGTGGAGAGACCTTCCAAGAAAAGGGAACCACTTACACAGTTATAAATAAACCAAAACAGTATAAGTAATACATGTTGTGCTAAACATATATCAGTTACAAGGAGATAAAAATATTTTTAATAGATAGTTAACAATAGATGAATTTCTAGATGCATATATTTTGTTTATTGGCATTATGATATAGGTGTTGTCCTTGATTGTAATTCACCCAGATGACAGTTCACAGTGCAACAGGTCAACAACAAAGGGTTACAGATCAGATTCCAAATAATGAAGAAAGAGAGGTATACGCTGGTTCATTTTGTCCAAAATGCATATACATGCAAGTTAGTAGAACAAAAGCGGCATATAACATATACACACATTTTCACAAGAGGAAAAGCATGTACATATTGGAAAACCAAGTTTTTGGTCCAAGGTATTTTGATACAAGGTATTGATCCAAGGTTTTTGGTCCAAGGTACTTGGTCCAAGGTACTAACCCTAGGTATTTGGTCCAAGGTATTGTTCCTAAGTGGTTTTGGTCCAAGGTATTGAGAAAGGCCTAAGAGTATATAAGGAGGAGAAGATCATTAGGCCAGGTGTGCAAGATATAAGACTGTAAGGAATATTCTATCAAAAGTATATTTTATGTTGCAGGGTTGTGCGTGGGACTGGATCTGAAATATTTATGTGCACCTTGAGTTCATCGTTGGATCAGGATCATGAGACATGAAATAACTTATTCTTGAATGATCTAATATTGGTTGAAACTAGATCTAATGTTTTGTGCCTATTTTACTCGTTATCCATCAAGATATGGGTTTGTTTGAAGTCTAGAATTGCAGTGAAGTTCTAAGTCAATATTTGTACATCTGTACGTAGGCTCTTCTCAGCCAAAGAGCGTATACACGTGGGTTCAGTTCTTTCAACTAGAGTATACAAAAGAAAAGCTTCTTTTTCAGATTTGACTGCACTATCTGATCAAATTCTATTATTTTACTATTGTCTATCAATGAATTCTTCTTAGATCTGCATATAAAACCTGAATACATAAGGAGGATGCCATTTGATTGATTTATTGTATAAGTGAGAAGAAGTGATCTCTGTCCCTGCCTATGTAAATCTTTGAATTTGATAGTAGATATTCAGTATATTGGTATCTAGTACAGACTTGATTGAAAAGTTTATGTTTGCAGTAGCTTTGAAGGTATACGCAGGTTCAATTAACAAAAGGAGTGTATACATGCAGTTTGGGTGCACCCAAGTAGCGTATACATTCTAATACATGATTTTTGAGGTTACAGTTGGTTCTGAATGATGATGCAGGGTTATGGGTTCAGTACAGTGTTCTGGTGTCAATGATCTGATTGTTCAGATTAACTGAATATTGGTTGATGCATTTCAAGTTTAAAATATTTGATGGGTCTAGTGTGAAAATTAGATGAAACGTGGCCTTTAAATTGTGGTGTTGTGATCTAGGAGTATCCAGTCCGAATTTTCATGAAACGTGGACCCTGGTGGAAGAGTGGGATTTTCTATAGGCTGGCACATACATACTAGTAAACATATTGGCTAGTACAAGAGCTAGGGTCTTGTAGCTCTCTTCCAATAGAAGTTGGAGAATGAGAGAAGGTTGTAACCTTCTACAAGTCGAAGCCTATGTACTGGTATGAGTCTGCACCAATAGAAGACTGTAATTTTTTTTTATTATTATTAAAAGAAAACAGAGATGAAAACAATAGGTGGTTTTTACCCACATTGGGTTTCCACCTTAAATCTTGGTGTTCATGTGTGTTGCTTATGTGTGATGCTTTATTATTATTTTACTGCACTGTCTAATAAATCTCTGATATACTGGTTTCAGCTCAACACATGATAAATTGTCTAAATCACAAGTTCTCTACATATATGTTGGTTTCTTTAAGTACAATCGTGTGAACACGCTAGTTCACTTCACTGAAGTAGCATATATAAATCTGTTTGGGAAATAAAATTATTGATCTGATAATATGGATTCACCCCCCTCTCAGTATTATTTCCAACAATTGGTATCGGAGTAGGTCCTTCACAAGAAGCTTGATTGCTTGAAGGGAGATCCGTCAACATGAATAATCAAGAAAGCATGGGATCCATCAGAGCACCAATCTTCGATGTGAGAAGCTTTTCTTATTGGAAAATAAGAACAACAACCTATCTACAATCACTTGGAAGAGATGTCTGGGATATTGTGGAAGGAGGATATACATTTCCAACAACAATTCCTATAGATGTGCTTGGTAAAAAGCAATGTGAAACCAATGCCAAAGATGTGAATAATTTATTGGGAAGTCTGTCACAATCAGAGTTTGTCAAAGTCATGCTACTCAAATCAGCCAAAGAAATATGGGAAAAAATCATTCTGAGCTATGAAGGATACTCTGAGGTAAAACATGCTAAGCTTCGAACTCTTAGAATTCAGTATGAAACTTTTAAGATGCATAGTGATGAAAGTATAGCTAGTTACTTCATATGTATAGATGAGATTGTTAATTGTATGAAGAATCTGTGTGAAGAAATAAAGGAAGTTACCTTAGTTGAGAAATTTTTGAGATCCTTGTCTGCTAAATTTGAATCAAAAGTGTCTCCCATAGAAGAAAAATAGGATTTGCAGAATATCACTATGACACAGCTTCACGGAATCTTAATTGCCTTTGAGATGAGAAAAGGAGGACCACCATATATGAGGGAAGCCGCATTTAAAGCTTCAACAAAAGGAAAGGAAGAACACAATGAATTAGGACATATTTCAGAAGAAGAAGATGAGGTAAACTTTGTCAAGAAGCTTCAATGGGGTTTTGGAAGGTTTAGAGGTAAGCTACCCTTCAAATGCTTTGCTTGTGGCAGAGTCGGTCATAATGCTGCCAGATGTCCTCATAAATATAAATATGAAAAAGCAAAGGAATATGCAAAAGGGAATAGAAAACTAGTTGTGAATAAAAACAGTTACTATACTCATGAAGATAGCGATGGTTTATCTATTAGTGATGAAGATGAAAATAGACAAGATTACAGACTTCTCATGGCTTATGATAGCAATTATTTTTAGTTTAGAAGAGGATAGTGATGGTTTATCTAATAGTGATGATTATAGACTTCTCATGGCTTATGACGATGATAAATTTTGGGATGATTTAGAAGAGGAAGACATTCATGAGGAAATCTCTAAACTCAAAATCTGTTTAGAAGGAAATAATATGATTATAGATACCTTGAAATATCAACTTGTTGAAAAGGAAAAACACAATGAAAAACTAGAATGTGAAATTGTGGGTCTAAGAAAGGATCTTCAAAAAACGAAATCTCTCAATCTTAGATTTGCTAAAGGATCAGAAACTTAAATGAAATTATCAAAGTTCAATGTTATCCTCTAATAAAGATAGGTCTTGGATATAATGAAGAAGCATTTCAATTACATAAGCCATCAACCTCCACCAAAAGCTATCTTGATGCAGCAATGACTAGTGAAGAGTATGACAATTGGTAGTAAAGGCATAGAGCGGATCACCAGGTAAATCATACTCATTTTACTCCAAGGATGAATAGAAGCCACAACCAACCTCAAGAGAATCATACTCAATTTGCTCCAAATATGAATATCAATAGAAACTACAATCACCAGGTTAATAGGTTCGATAGTTGCAAGAACTTCTTTAATGGGCAATGTTTTTCATGTCATAATTTTGGGCACAAAGTTGCTCAATGCATTGCTTACAAAACCATCATGACTAGAGAAGCACAAAATCAAAGGAATGTAACAAAGATGAAGATAAGTTAATATAATAACTTTTCTCCTCTTGAAAATGTAATAGAATGCTCAATGTGTAACAACTTTGGTCATGAAGAATTTGAATGCAGGAGAAAATTTCAGCATACAACTCAAAAGGAGAAAACACCATTAAATCCAAAGATATGGAGAAGGAAAGAATCTGAAATAGAAAGATGTGGTATAGCCTTGTATGCAGAAGGACAAGAAAACCAATGATACATCGACAGTGGATGCTCCAAACACATGACAGGTGACAAAGAAAAACTTCACTCATATAATGCCTTATAAAAGGAAAAGAATGTGTCATTTGGAAATGACACTCTTGCTATCATAAAAGGTAAAGTTTATGTTTTCTTGAAAGAAAATATTAAAGATGGAGATGTTATGTATGTAGACGGTTTGAAGCATAACCTGTTGAGTGTCAGTCAAATGTGTGATCAAGGAAATGGAGTGGTGTTTCGATCAAACAGATGTGTTGTACATGAGCTTGATACAAGAGAGGCCGTGATCAAAGATACAAGAACTTCAAACAACTTATAAATACTTAAGGGAGGACAACAATAGTTCTATCTAATGAAATATGATGAAATCTTGTTGTGGCATAGAAGATTGGGACATCTAAGATTTTCTCAAATAAGAAAATCATGCAAATTCAAGGTTGTTCTTGATCTTCCAGATATCAACATCCCTGAAAGTACAATATGCAAACCATGTCAAATCGGTAAGCAAACCAAAGCTCACTTCATGGAAAAAGAAGGGTCAACTAGTAAGCCTCTTGAACTTGTCCATACTGATTTATGTGGACCATCAAGGAAAAAGTCACGTTGTGGAGAAGAATAATTTTTTTTTGTTTATTGATGATTTTTCCAGAATGTGTTGGATAGGTCTTCTAAAGCATAAATCTGAAGCATTTGAAAAGTTATAAGCCTTCAAAGCTTTGGTTGAAAATGAATCCGATCGAAAAATCAAATGCCTCAGATATAATCGAGGAGGGGAATTTATCTCAGATGAATTCTTTGACTTTTGTGAACAACATGGAATAAAAAGGCAATCCTCCACCACAAGGACTCCTCAGCAAAATGGTGTGGTAGAAAGAATGAATAGAACTATTCAACAAATGGCTCGAGCTATGTTAGATGAATCTAGAACTCCTGCAACCTTCTGGGGTGAAGCTGCATTCACTACCGTAACTATTCTCAACCAAGCAAATGTTAAGGTAAACAGCACTCAAACTCCACATGAACTTTGGTATGGCAAAATTCCTACTGTAAAATACTTTAAATTTTTTTGGAAGTAAATGTCTTATCAAAAGGACTAATGAAAAAAGTGGAAAGTTTGAACCTAGAGTAGATGAAGATATTCTTCTTGGTTATTCATCCAGAAGTAAAGGATATAAATGTTATAATAAAAGACTTGGGAAAATTGTTGAAAGCGTTGATGTTGTAGTTGATGAAGCATGCAAAAATCCAAAACAGATAAAATCAACAGAAGATTATGCCATTAAAGAAGATGGGGATTATTTTCCCACATCAAATCAAAATGATATTGAAGAAGAAACAAATGAAGCACCAGAAGAAGAGATAATGTTAGAAGAAAAGACTCTGTCCAGGTGTGTTCAGAAAAATCATCCAAAAACTCAAATTTTAGGGCAAAAAGAGGTAGGTGTACAGATAAGAAGAACTATTGCAGGGACCTCAAGCTATCTAGCATTACTATCCTCCACCGAACCTCAAAATGTAAATGAAGCATGGAAGGATGAATGTTTGGTAAAGGCCATGGATGAAGAACTTGAGCAAATTGAAAAGAATGATACTTGGGAATTAGTTCCTAGACCTCACGATAAAAATATTATAGGAACTAAATGGATATTAAAAAACAAGCTGAATGAGAATGGAGAAGTCATCAGAAACAATGCTAGAATTGTTTGTAAAGGATATGCTCAACAAGAAGGTATAGATTTTGAAGAAACCTTTGAACCTGTTGCCAGACATGAAGCCATAAGCATGTTTCTTACTCTTTCTAGCTTTCAAAAATTTAAAGTATACCAAATGGATGTAAAATTAGCCTTCCTTAAGGGAGATTTAGAGGAAGAAGTTTATATTGAACAACTAGAAGGATACATTCTTGGTAATGATGCAAAACTTGTATGTAGACTCAAAAAGGCTCTCTATGGTATGAAATAGGCTCTAAGGGCTTGATATTACTGCCTTGACACATATCTACACCAACAAGGTTTTACAAAAGATTGAATAGATAGAAATCTATATACAAATATTGAAACTGATAAATTGCTAATTATTATTGTTTATGTTGATGATATCATTTTTGGTAGCAATGAAGAATCCATGAGTCAGAATTTTTCTTTAGTAATGCAGCGAGAATTTGAAATGTCCTTGTTTGGTGAACTTACCTATTTTCTTGGTCTACAAGTTCAACAAAATAAGGATGGTAATTTTCTATCATAAACCAAATATCTCAAACAGATCTTGAAAAGGTATAGAATGGAATATTCTAAACCTGTATGTACCCTAATGGTAACAAGATGTAGTCTCAAATCAAATGATGAATCAACAGCAGTACATCAACCAATTTACAGATCCATGATTGGTAGTTTGCTTTATCTAACAGGTACCCGACTTGACATCATGCATGTAATGGGAATAGTTGGAAGATTCCATGCAAATCCAAAGGAATCACACCTTCAGGCAGTCAAAAGAATTTTCAAATATCTTCAAGGAACTAACGACTTTGGTTTGTGGTATCCTAGAGATGCAGATCTTACTCTTCATGCATATATAGATGCAGATTGGGTAGGAAGTGTTGATGATAGAAAAAGCACTAGTGGTGGTGCATTCTATATGGATTCCCGGTTAGTGTCTTCTTTCAGCAAGAAACAAAGTTCAATTTCTTTATATACAGCCGAAGCAGAGTATGTGGTTGCTGCATCTTGTTGCACACAATTATTGTGGATGATGCAAACTTTGCAAGACATTCAGATCACATGTACTCCATCTAGCTCCATTTCATGTAATAATACAAGTGCCATTAGTATTTCAAAGAATCCAGTCATGCACTCCAAGTCCAGGCATATACCCATCAAGTACCATTGTCTACATGAACAAGTGCTTAAACAAATGGTCAAATTGGAGGATGTTCCCTCCAAAGAACATGTTGCTGATATATTCACTAAACCTCTGCCCAGAGAAACATTTGAATATCTCAGACAAAAGCTGGGAGTAGTTGCTGCCTCATCCTACTGTTAAATCCAAATTTTTTAGAGAAAGGTTATTATACGCATGTTTCATGAAGTATAGTCGCATACAAATGCAAGTTTTTATGGGTCAAGGAGTATATATGTTTTTTAGAAATGAAAAATAGTGGTGCAGGCTCTGATATGGGTGCTCTATTTGATATTGATGATTATTTTATATCGATATGATTTGTTCATTAATTTTTATTTGACTGACAAAGATGCCTTGATCATTGACTTGTTAACAATGCACAGGTATCATAGGTTCAGGGGGAGCATTAGCCTTCACTTACATTTAGCATTGTTGGCATTATGGTTGTGGAGTCCAGCTATGGCTTTAGATATTTATACCATTTGTTGCTTAAGTTATGTAAAATTCTAGTGTATGATATGTCTTCTCATACATTTGAATGAGTCCTCTTGGAAAAATGATGTAATTTGTATCCCCACTTTGCATTGGATGGATGATGTAGTATTTATTATTTCTGTCATGTATAAAAAATTGGTATATCCCCACTTGGTTGGGTGGATGAGTCAAATTTGGTATATCCCCACTTGGTTGGGAGATGGATGTATAGAAAGGTCATACTTACATAGTTGAGTTATAGAGTCATGTTATTCTTTTGGAGAATATTTTTGGAGACTCTGCATGTGCTCAAGGGGAGCATGAATAGTTTCAGTGCATCTCAGCATGAAGAAAGGGGAGTTCAATCAGCGAATTCAGCATGTACTCAAGGGGAGCATCGACAACATAATGTATGTCAAAAGGGAGAGAATATCTTTGTTCACCCTTTTCCCTTGATGTTAAAGGGGGAGAGTGTCTTGGTGTTGTTGTTGCCATCAAGTCCAAAGTGGGAGATTGTTGGAATTATGATATAGGTGTCGTCCTTGACGGAAATTCACTTAGATGACGGTTCACCGTGCAGTAGGTCAACAGCAAAGGATTATAGATCAGACTCCGAAGAATGATGAAAGAGAGGTATATGCTGGTTCACTTTGTCTAAAATGTGTATACACATGGGTTAACAAAACAAAAGCAGCATATAACGTATACACGCATTTTCACAAGAGGAGAAGCGCGTACATATTGGAATACCAAGTTTTTGGTCCAATGTATTTTGATCCAAGGTATTGATCCAAGGTATTTGGTCCGAGGTACTTGATCTAAGGTACTGACCGTAGGTATTTGGTCCAAGGTATTGGTCCTAAGTGCTTTTTTTCCAAGGTATTAAGAAAGGCCTAAGAGTATATAAGGAGGAGAAAATGATTAGGCCAGGTGTGCAAGATATAAGACTCTAAGGAATATTTCTATCTGAATTATATTTTATGTTGCAGGGTTGTGTTTGGGACTGGATCTGAAATATTTATGTGCACCTTGAGTTCAGTGTTGGATTAGGATCATGAGACATGAAATAACTTATTCTTGAATGATCTGATATTGGTTGAAACTAGATTTGATGTTTTGCACCTATTTTACTCGTTATCCATCAAGGTCTGGGTTTGTCTGAAGTCTGGAATTGCAGCAAAGTTCAATGTCAATATTTGTAGATCTGTACACAGGTTATTCTCAGCCAAAGAGCATATACACATGGGTTTGGTTCTTTCAAGTAGCGTATACAAAAGAGAAGCTTAATTTTCAGATTTGACTGAACTATCTAATCAAATTTTGTTATTTTATTACTGTCTCCCAATGAAGCCTTCTTAGATCTAAATGTAAAAATTGAATACATAAGGAGGATGACATTTGATTGATTGATTGTATAAGTGAGAAGAAGTGATCTCTATCCCTGCCTATGTAAAGCTCTGAAAGTTGATAGTAGATATTCAATATATTGATAGTTGGTACATACTTGATTCAAAAGTTTATGTTTGCAGTAGTTTTGAAGGTCAGGTTCAATTAATGGAAGTAGCATATACACACAGTTTGGGTGCAGCCAAGTAGCGTATATATTCTAATACATGATTTTTGAGGTTACATCTCGTTCTGAATGATGATGAAGGTTTTTGGGTTTACTACAGTGTTATGGTGTCAGTGATATGATTATTCATATTAACTGAATATTGGTTGATGCAGTTCAACTTTAAAAGCTTTGATGGGTCCGTGTGAAAATTTGATGAAACGTGGCCTTCAGATTGTGGTGTTGTGATCTAGGAGTATCCAGTCTAAATTTTCATGAAACGTGGTCCCTGGTGGAAGAGTGGAGTTTTCTATAGGCTGGCACCTACGTACTAGTAAACATATAGGCTAGTACAAGAGATAGGGCTCCCTTCCAGTAGAAGTTGGAGAATGAGAGAAAGTTGTAACCTTCTGCAGGTAGAAGCCTGTGTACTGGTGTGAGTCTGCACTAGTACAAGATTGCAAACAAATTTTCTTATTATTAAAAGAAGACAGAGACAACAACAACAAGTGGTTTTTACCTGCATTGGGTTTCCACCTTAAATCTTGGTGTTCATGTGTGTTTCTTATGTGTGATGGTTTATTCTGCTTTTACTGCTCTATCTAATAAATCTCTGATATACTGGTTTAAGCTCAACACATGATAAATTGTTTAAATCACAAGTTCTTTGCATATACGATGGTTTCCTTAAGTACAGTCGCATGTACATGCTAGTTCACTTCACTGAAGTAGTGTATATAAATCTGTCTGGGAAATAAAATTATTGATCTGATAATACTGATTCAGCTTCCTCTTAGTATTATTTCGAACATTGTCCCAGTCTTTTGTTAAACACATACTATCTTATTGTACCAATGATTATATGCTATTGCTTTACATAAAACTAATGAATTATAGGTAAGAAGCACTGATAGTTTTTTACTATTTTTAGGAAAACAAATTAACTATTTCAGATTAAATTTACATCAGAAAATTCAAGAAATCATACTATGATCAATCATTTCCTTTTAGAGCAAGTGTGAACGTGTATTAACCAACATGAGATGCGTTTTAGTTGCATAGAGTATATAAAGACTAAATCGAAGGAACTCATTCAGTAACTTTTACACTTTTCTATAGATGCAGCTTTAAAATAATACTAATTCCCAAATGCACCAGGAAGGTGATATTTTACTGACGGAATAGTTATTACAAATCATTGCAAAACCACACTTAAAATCAACTGTGAAAAAAGAAGAAGACCTCAACTAAACTACGAGGGTTCTTCATGGCTCTCAGGCAGTTCTGTACAAATAACCGAGAGCCAACTGCCCTCATATGTGTCTAAAATTACAAGTTACATAAGTGAAAATAATGACACTCATTTAAAACCAAAATGGTACTGTAGCCAACCAAACACAGTACCTTCATTTAGTTTAGGAAGGTTCTTTCATTATAACTGAAGCCCAAACGAGAAACATCAATAGGGTTTAAACCCATCTAACTAAAGTCAAACCAGTTTATCGTGTTGTCCCATTTTGGACCGTTTCAAAAAAAATTATCAAACAAAATTACAACCCTCATGCAGTGTCCCTTAGTACAACTATAAACCCAAAGGTTTCCATGCCTCAATACGGGGTTACATATAAACTACAAAAGCTAATATTAAACACAACACATCAAGATGCTTCCATGGCGAGTTATGAGGCACTTTATAGTTGTGAGTCCATCTGAAGGTGGGTAATTTAACTGACCTGTGACCAAAAGACAATAACCAACATGAGGAGAACCCTGCAGCTTCGAAAATCTCCCTAAAATGCATTGTCGAGAACTTACCTACAATTACAAGTATGCCGAGATTAAATCCCGAAAGGAATTAAGAACTAAAGAATTAATGCATTAAGAACCAAAATCTTGAAGCAATTTAGGAAGCTCGAGGTCACAACATTACTTGTGTGAGAGGATTTTCGGACATAAAGAAGTTGTGAGCACCTGCGAAACCTGTCACCGATGTTAGTGACTTTCCACATTCAAACCTATGGGAAAACTAAGAGTGTAACTTACATGTATCTTACCTCCATAGAAGCGATGTTTTTCCCGTCACATCCTTCCTAGGATGTGCACAATCATGGACTGACAAATACCTACATGCCATGAACAACAGGTCAGGGAAACACTTCAAAGGAATGGGAAACTAAATATTCTTAAGGTTTTAATGTGAAAACCTTTTGAACTCCCTCTCTAAACTCATGCTAGACTCAGTTGAGCCAAGAGGATTATTCCAACACCATGGTGGCCCTTCAAACCCTTCAATAGGATGCAAATCCGAACCCCAAGTATTGCAATTTGGAAAATAGAAGTTGGGGACAACAAGAAGCTAGAAGCAACACCATACAAAATACCTCAGAGTGCGAGGACTGTCAGATCCACCAACCCTAATCGTACGATGGAGAGATGGCCCAGTAACCAAGCACCAGGCTGCTGTCACAACTATTCAATGGACGAAGTCAAAGTGATGATGCTCGAAGCTGCAAGTGGTAGCACAACCTCGATTCACCTTTGCCTTCATTAACTATTACGTAAAGCGAAAACTGAACATGCAGGACTAACTAAGGTGGAAGATTGCAACTGATGGGAAGGATAGATCCTCATTAATTATCAACAGTCATATAGATTAAATTATGAACCTCATTATTCGCCAACCACATAGTTAGTGGAATGTGGAATGAAATAGAATTTTTTTATATGTGTCAAATTTTTTACAAATGGTATTAGAGCCGAGGCTCGTGCACTGAGACTTCTGGGATAGTTAGATTTAGATATAAAAAAAAAATTATGTATAAAATTTGTAATAAAGAACTGAATATGTGTGAATGTGAACACAGTGATAGAGATCAACACCCAAAGAACAGAAATGCAAAGGAGTCCCAGACTATTAAACCAGCCAGAGGCAACATCTGTAGAGGCCAATCCGGACATATCGATACAACTGGGAGAGGAATCACACCAAGCCAACTCTGCCCTACTTGAAATTGTTCAAGAATTATGTGTGGAAAAGACAAACCTGAGAATGGATAGTGAATGACTAAGTCAAGAATAAGAAATAATCCTTAAAAGTTTGTTTGATCAATATAATCAACAGGGACTAGATCCCAGTGTTGAGGATAGGGAGAAAACTCGAATAGCCCATCATGGCGAAGATAATGCAGAATCAGTAGAAGGACACAAAGAGGATTAAGAGGGATGTTTGGATATTTTTCTGACCAAAGAAAGACAAAAAGGCAGAAGGTGGAATTATAAGGTGAATTGAAAAAGATAAAACCGTCACTCTTTGTAGGAGAATCTGAGGAAGCGGCTGAAGCATGGCTAATCGACATGGGCAAGTACTTTAAGATTTATTACTATACTGATAAACTTAAAGCACAACTAATAGTTTATCAACTAAGGGGTAAGGCCACCCTTTGGTGGGAAGAAAACAAGATTGTTAGAAAAATTGATGAAGAACAAGTTACATGGCAAGAATTTCATAGGCATTTCAAGGATAAATATTTAACTAAGAGTTACTATGATGAGAAGGCAAAGGAATTCCATGATTTCAAGCTAGGAACCTTGACCATGGATGAATATTTGAAGTGATTTACCTCCCTGTTATGATATGTTCCATATATGCAGGAGGAAAAGACCAAGATTCAACGATTTATTAGCAGTTTACCCAACTTTATGAAGGAAAAGCTCGAATTTGATTATCTTAGAACAATGGACAATGCAATGTGAAAGGCCCACATCTGTTATTAGCAAATGAAATTGAAGAATAAGGGGTCTAAAGGAAAATTGGGCAGAAGAGGAAGAAATTTACCCCCAAGCCGACAGACAAAAATCACTAATGGAAGAAATATTCAGCAAAGAACTTTCAGTAAATTTCCAAAGAACCAATCAAAGATTACAGCCTACAAAGAAAGTAGATAGTCGAAGGGAGTTAATAAACCTGTCGATGACCAACAGCCAAAATAGCCTTTGTAGTTCCGGGGATGTGGAGAATCTCATTATTACAAAAATTTCCCCCACTGGGCTAGAATAAAACAAATTTCTAATATGCAATAAGCCTCTGCAGTGGGAGATGTAGCAAGCAGTATGCTGAAATTAATGTTGCATTGGATGAGAATCAAGCAGAGTACCACCCACCATGATCGTGTGTGAAGGTATGATTGTTGATCAACCTATTTCTGTTTTGTTTGATCTGGGTGCTAGCCTAAGCTATGTCAGTCCAAAAGTGGTAGAAAGGTGTTAGCTACAAATAAGTAAGTTTAAGAAGCCGTGGTTAGTTCAACTAGCCACAAGGACAAAAGGAAGGGTTTTTGTGAAAGAAGAACACTGTCCTATAATAATTTTGGGACAATCAATGCATGTCAATCTTAATATACTTCCTTTCGGATCATATGATGTACTCACAGGGATGGACTAGAAGGAAGGGCGATGGTCAATAGTCAATTGTAAGGAGAAATATATAAATTATCTCATGGAGTCAAGACAGAGAAACGAAATACAAGGAATCAAGAAAGATGTTAAGTTACGTCCTATTACTGCTAACGAGTTGGAAAGATGTATTAGGAAGGGTTGTCAGATTTATGTTGTCCAAGTAGGATACACCAATTCCAAGAGTAAAATGACTTCTTTGGAAAGCATTCCTATGATTCATGATTTCGTTGATGTATTTCTTGAATCCATTCCTAGATTACCAGCTCAGCGTGATATTGATTTCACGATTGAATTGATACATGGAGTAGCTCCTATTTAGAGAGCCCCTTACCGCATGAGCATCCTTGAGTTAACAGAACTCAAAATCTGGCTTTAAGAACTTTTGGATAAAGGGTACATTTGCCTCGATGTGTCCCTTTTGGGAGCCCTCGTGCTTTTTGTGTGAAAGAAGCATAGAACCATGAGACTGTGCATTGACTGTCGTCAGCTAAATAGACTGACCATAAAAAAAATACCCTTTGCCATGTATTGGTGATTTATTTGATTAAGTACAGGGAACTAGTGTGTTCTAAAAAATTGAGCTAAGATCTAGTTACCACCAAATGAATAAAGGATGAAGATATTTGAAAAACTCCATTTCGAACTCGCTACGATCATTATGAGTTCGTAGTGCTGCCTTTTCACCTTACAAAAGCTCTAGCCACTTTCATGAATTCAACGAACAATATATTTAAGCCATTTTTGGATAAGTTTGTACTAATTTTTATTGATGACATTCTAATTTACTCTAAAAATCAGGAGGAGCACGAAAAGCACTTGAGAATAGTATTGTAGATTCCACGGGATAATCAATTATACACTAAGTATAACAAGTGTGAATTTTTTCAAAATCCAAATACAGTCTCTGTTGTGGGACAAACTTCCCTAGGGTCTTGGGTGGATACCCTAGCAGACTGAAGGTTATCTATGCAAAGAAACACACATTCCATGCAATCATAATGCTACTATAAGCAAACTCTACAATAGGGGGCGTACCTGAGGTCCTAAGTTTGAGAAGAGCCTCCCAGGGTCCAAACACTTCTTTGAGTTCCTTTGCTCCTTTGACCTGTAAAACAAACAATTCAAGAAAGTGCAGCAGTATATGGACTAAACGTCATAAAGGAACCAACTTCATATTATAAGGAAAGGTAGTTAGTTATGCAATTAAACAACTGATCACATATGAATCATAAAATGAAGAAGATCTATATCAAGAACAAAGACATGTGTTTCTTTTATTAGAGACAAATAAAGTATAGAAAAGGAACAATTTCACCTGAGTCGTCCTTTCGCAGGCTTCAAGCAGAATCGTCTCCCGGATTCGTCCAATCTCAAGCCTTCAACAAACTCCTTCCATGACTTACTCCATGATCTCTCAAGTAGTATGAAATCATCAACACACACAAGGAAACAAGGGTTTCTTGTAGAACGGGGGAAGTGCAGAAGGCACAAGGATCTTTAAACCTGGTCAAGGAAATCTCAGCATAGCAATCTTTCTCTCTCTTCTCTCCTCCCTTTGGCCTTCCCATAGAAGCCTTTTATACTTCTCCCAAAGTAGTTTTTTAGTTGGGAATTCGTTGGGAACAGTTGGGCCACGGGCACTAACAAGTGATCAACAGGTAAAACCCATGATCTCCACCCGAAATTAAGGAGATTTATTTTTTTTAACTGTTTTTATACATATATGCGGGTTGGGTATACACGGACCTGCGTATACACGCGTTTAGCTCAGGGCAATGTCGCGTATAGGGAAAAAACACTGTCTTTTTTAAATTTGGGACCAGGTCTGGAAGGATGGGTTGCCCTAGGCCATGAGTGGAGCATCACAAACCTCAAGAGTGAGATTTGGAGCTATAACAATATCTGGGTCATGTTATATCAGCAGAGGGAATAGTGGTGGATCTGAAAAAGATTAAAACCATTATGGAATGGACCACCCTGAAGAATGTTGTTGATATTAGATCCTTTTCGGGCTTGGCTAGTTATTATCGTCATTTCATTAAAGGTTTTTTAAAAACAACATTTCTTGTGACCTCATTGTAGAAAAAGGGGGTTACTTTTCAATGGAAAATTGAATGTGAGAAAAGTTTTGAGCATCTAAAACAGTTTCTTACCACAATACTTGTGCTAAAAGTAGCAGATCCAGAAAAATCTTGTGTGGTTTGCACAAATGTAAGGAGGCTATCAACGGGGTATTCACCTAGGAAGGGAAGGTTATAGCCTATGAATCACACAAATTGAAAGAGTATGAACAACAATACTCTTATTATGATCTTGAGTTGACCGCGGTGGTACATGCCCTCAAAATGTGGTGACACTACCTACTAGGAAGGAAATTTATGTTATTAACTGATCATAGCATCCTTACAAGTTAATTTAACCAATCTATTTTGAATGCTCAGCAAGCCAGGTGGACCACACTCTTGAGCAAGTTTGACCTTGAAATGAAGCACCTTAAGGGGAAGGAAAATCAAGTGGATGATGCATTAAGCTGGAAACTGCATTGCATCTATGAGGTACAGTTTAGTCAAGTATGATCTAGCCTTCCTGACATCATCAAAGAAGCATCTCTCAAAGACCTAGAATACGATTTTCTATGTTAGCAATCTTTGGAAGCTTAGAGGAAAGGAGAAGAGTCTAATTATGTTATAAATCTAGACAAAATTTTAACTTTCAGAAATAGAATAGACGTTCCTAATCAGAATTCTTTCAAGCAATTGTTATTATATGAGTTTCATAGGAAAACTTATGTCGTTCAACTAGGGTATGAGAAATTGTTTTCTGTTATCATGAAAAGTTATTTTTGGTTGGGTTTGAGAAAGGATGTTGCTAAGTACATATCCAAATATTTGGAGTGCCAACTGTTGAAGGCGGAACATCAGCACCCTGTTGGTCTATTGCAACATTTAACTATACCTGAGTTGAAATCGGAGACGATCACTTTGGATTTCAGCACCGATTTACCTCACACAAAGAAGTAGTGTCACTCAATTATGGTGGTGATGGAAAAGCTAAGAAAAAATTCTCATTTCATACCTGTGAAATCCACTTACAAAATGGTGGAAATCGCAGACATATTTATGAGGGAAATTTTCCGGTTGCATGGAATACCTAGAGTGGTAATTTCCGATAGAGATGTAAAATTTACATCTACATTCTAGAAACCCTGTTCTTTGGTTTAGGTACCCAGATTCAATTTATTACTGCCTACCATCCATAGACGGATGGCCAAACGGAGCGAGTGAATCAAATCCTAGAGGACGTGTTGAAGATGTTTGTGATGTAGCAACCACATAAATGGGAGGATTATCTCCACCTAGTAGAGTTTGCCTACAATAACATATATCACAAATCACTGAGCATGAGCCCTTTTTAGGTATTGTATGGGGGAAAGTGCAAGCTACCCACTAATTAGAACAGCCCTGTTCATAGACTAACATTGGGTCCTAATATGTTAGCTGAAATGGAGGATGAAGTCAAAAAGATCCGTCAGAATTTAAAGGCTACCAAGGATAGGAAATAAGTTTATGCAGATAAGAAAAGATCACATAAGGAGTTTTAGGTGGGAGATCATGTATACCTAAAATTCAAACCCGAGAAAAGTACCTTGCAGTGGAAGGGTTGTGCTAAGTTAGCACCTCATTACTGTGGATCATTTAAAATCTTGAAACAGCTTGGACTAGTGGCATACAAGCTAGCACTCCCAATCCACATCTGGGTCCATAATGTTTTCCATGTATCCTTGTTAAAAAAATATGTGTACAATCCTTAGAATATTATTAACTGGGAAAATATGCAGGTACCAAAAAGAGCAAAATAATGACATATGAATTTTTGTTTTTTTTCTTATTTCTCACAGTGGATTGTTATTTGTGCAGGTCGAATCAGAGGGAGAGTTTTTGCCAGAGCCTCTTCGTATCCTAGATCAGAGAGAAACCATCTTGTGTAAACAAGCCATCACCTAGGTTAAAGTGCAGTGGAAGTACTTTGGCCTGGAAGAGGCTACCTGGGAAGAGGAATAAACTATGCTAGAAGCTTACTCGACTCTATTCTCTTAAAAAGAAGAGAGAATGAGAACACGAGGGACAATGTTCCTCACAAGGGGGGAAGCTATAACACCCTATGTTGCACAAACAATTACTTAATTACCAAGTTTTACCTTAATCTTTTGTCTTGTTTAAAATAGACTTCCAAAGAACTAGGTTGAATAACCAAGACATATTTTGTTACTTATTAATTAAGAATTTAAACAATTTGCCAAAGAACTAAAAGAAACAATTGATAACTCTTGAAACAGTTACAAACAGTTGCTCATTGGTCCTTTCAAAATGAAATGAGGGGGAAACCTAAAGGGGCTGGAAAGGGGTTCAAAGAGAAAGAAGCATGAGGGATACTACACAGATTTTTCCTTGACCTAGACAAAATTACCACTGGGAAAATTGTGTGTGTGTGATAGTCGAAGAGGTATGAGACTTGAGGCTACACTGTAGTCTTGATGCCCAACATACTGGACCAAGACATACTTATTGACTGTGAGGAGTAGGAAGAGCTCGGAGGCGGATTTTGGACATAATCACCAGGTCCATGGATGGGTGGAGAGACCTTCCAAGAAAAGGGAACCACTTACACAGTTATCAATAAAGAAAAACCAGATAAGTAATACATGTTGTGCTTAACATATATGAGTTACAAAGACTTAAAATTATTATTAATAGGTAGTCAACAATAGACAAATTTCTAGATGCACATATTCTGTCCTGGTCCATTGTTAAATACATGCTATATTTTTTTACGAATGATTATATGCTATTTCTTTACATAAAAGTGATGAATTATAGGTAAGAAGCACTGATAGTTTTATATTGTTTTTAGGAAAACAAATTAACCATTTTAGATTAACTTTACACCAGAAAATTAAATAAATCATAGTATGATTAGTCGCTAGATTTTAGAGCATGTACAAATGTATGTTAACCAACATGAGATGCGTTCAAGTTCCATAGAGTATACTGAGACTCAATTGAAGGAACTCATTCCGTAACTTTACACTTTTCTATAGATGCAGCTTTGAAATAATGCTAATTTCTAGATGCACCAAGAAGGTGATATTTTATTGACGCAATAGTTATTACAAATCATCACAAAACCATACTTAACAACAACTACGCAAAAAGAAGAAGACTTCAACTAAACAACGGGGTTCTTTGTGGCTCTCCGTCAATTATGTAGGAATAACCCAGAGCCGACTGTCCCTGTCTCTGTCTAAAATTCTCAAGTTACACAAGAGAAAATACTGACACTCATTTAAAACCAAAATAGTACTGTAACCGACCAAACACAGTATCAACATTTAGTTAAGGAAGGTTCTTGCATTATAACTAAAGCCTAAATGAGAAACATCAACATGGCTTTAACCCATCTAACTAAAGTCAAACCAGTTTATGGTGTTGTCCCATTTCATACTTTTTCAAACAAAATTAAAATAAAATTACAACCCTCATGCAGTGTCTCTCAGTATAGCTATAAACCCAAAGATGGCCATGCCTCGATACAGGGTTACATATAAACTAGAATTTCTAATATTAAACATAGCAAAACAGAATGCTTCCATGGTGAGTTATGAGGTACCTTTTAGCCATTAGTGCATCTGAAGGTGGGGAATTTAACCAACCTGTGACCAAAAGATAATAATCAGCATGAGGAGAACCCTCCAACTTCGGAAATCTCCTGAAAACGCATTGTTGAGACCTTACCTGCAATTAAAAGTATGTCGGGATTAAATCTTGGAATCCATTAACAACCAAAATCTTGGAGCAATTTAGGAAGCTTGAGGTCACAACATTACCTCTTTGAGAGGAGTTCCGGAAAAAAGAAGCTGTGAGCACTTGCGAAACCTGTCACGGTTGTTAGTGACTATCCCATTCAAACCAATGTGAAAACTAGGAGTGTAACGTATATGGATCTTACCTCCATAGAAGTGAAGCTTGTCTTGTCGCATCCTTCCTGGGATGTGCAAAATTGTGTATAGGTAAATATCTACATGCAATGAACAACGGGTCATGGAAACCCTTCGAAGGAATGGGAAACGAAATATTCTTCAGGTTTTACTCTAAACAACTTCTGAACCCCCTACCTGAACTCATGCTGGACTGAGTCGGGCCAAGAGGGTTATGCCAACAACATGGTGACCCTTCAAACCCTTCGACAAGATGTAGAACCAAACCCCAAGTCTTTCAATTCAGAAAATGGAAGTTGCACAGTATAAGGAGCCAGAAGAAAGACCATACTAAAGATCCTACAGTGTGAGGACTGTCAGATCGACCAACCCTAATCGTACGATAGAGAGATGACCCAGTAACCAAACACTAGGCTGTCGTCACATCTATTTAATGAATGGAGTCAGAGTCATGATGCTCGAAGCTGTAGTTGGTAGCATAACTTCGATTCACCTTTCCCTTCCTTAACTATTGCGTAAAGAGAAAATTGAACATGCAGGACTAAATAAGGTGGAAGATCGCGATTGATGGGAAGGACGAATCCTCATTAATTATCAACGGTCGTATAAATTAAATTACTAACCTTGTTATCAGCTAGGCACACAATTATTGGAATGTGGAATGAAATATATATATATATATATGTATATATGATATGTGTCAAATTTGTTACAAAGAGCTTCATAACAATTCTAAGATCCATGGAACATATACTGCAAATTGAATATGTATATAATCAAAGTTTTATAACTGCTGAGGTTTCACTTTTTATTTTTTTCTTCCACGAATGACAATCACAAATGCCTTGAGATACAAATAAGAAGGTAAGACAGAAATCGATAATTGTTAACTGGTATTAGGTAAGAGGTAGGTTAATGGTTTGAGTTTCATCCCAGAGGTTTTGGAATTTAAGTATATAAAAATATTTGATAGAATTTAAGTATTGAATATTTACTAAATTTGAAGGGTTTGAATTCATTGATGGATTTAATGGTATGAATGCCTATAAATAATTAAATATTAAAAATTAATTAAATTCCTAAATTCTAAAATTAATAATATTATATAATAATTTAAAAATATGAAATCTTTAAATATATGTATATTTTGAAGAACATATAACATAATTTGATTATTATTAGATTTAGCTTTTTAATATGTTAAATTCTTAAATTAATAAATAGATTCTGTTATAAATAATGAGTAAATCATCATAATTTAAGTAATTCAGATGCTAAAAAAATCTTAACTCATATTTATATTACAATTTTTAATTAATTATTTAAAAAATCTAAATAACAATCTTAACTCATATTTAATTAATTTTTAAATTAATTAATTTAGAAAGAATCCTAAATAAATGATTTATATTTATATATATGGGAAAATATAAAATTACTATTAGTTCCTTTACTAATTTACAACAATATTATTTAGATTTATTTGTTAAGTGATTTTATAAACATATCTAACATCAATAAAATATAAATCATCCCATTAATAATACTATGAAGAGAAATATTATTTTAAAAAATTTTTATTTACCTCTCTAAATGGGTTATGAATGGAAGATAATATTATTAAGAATAATATTTTACTTTATTAAATTAAAAAAGTTAAAATCTTTGAAAAGGAGAGTTAAATGTATTCTATCTACGGTATAAATTTGATAGGCACTCCTACCTAATTTGCATGTTATTATTATATTAATTTTATTAAATTTTTACCAATAAAAATTAGTGTTGCTATAAGTTTTGTGTTTTATCTTATCAATTTTAAGTTGAACATGAAGCAAAATACAACCAAATAAAATCATATATATACACATTAAAAAATGAATCATGCTTGTTACTGTGAAACTAGCTAACGATTTAAGAAATTTATGTATACTCATTGTCATTGAAATTTTTTTGAAGAGAAGTAATTTATCTCAACTTTTAACATGATTAGTTAGATTGAAAAATACCCTATAAATAATAAAATAAATTTGAACTCATTTTTTAATTTTAAATAACTATATAAAAGGTTTCTAATATTTCAAGTAATAATAATAAACAAAATATGTGTTTTGAATAAATTTATAATCGTTAACTGAGAAAATATCTCTCTAACTTACATCCCAAGAGTTCAAAGAGCCAAATCTAATAATATTTAGATTCAATTATGAATTTATGAAATTAACAAGCTGCATAGTAGCAGTGGTCTTGTTTAAATATAATGAAATTAAAGTACACTATTATAAAGTATTGGAAAAATAGAAGCTTATATAAATACAGGTAGAAACTAGAAACAAAAATGAAGAAAAAAAGGGTTAAAATAGAATATTAGAAAATATTGAGAATAACATGTTTAATACACTATAGAACAAAATATCATAAATATAGAAAATCTTGAATAAAATAACATTAAGCTAGACACTTTAATAATGCAATATAAAACTTAATACTATAAACATAAGAAATATTAAATAAAGTAATATAAATATAGAAATATTGATTGGTTTCATTATTTTATTTTTGATGTGATCTATATTTGTTTATAAAAAAAATACATTTAAAATCATATATGGTAAAATTTAGAAGTATTGGCTAATACATTTATTTTTGTATTTATATAAAGTATATAAAATATTTATTTGAGAAATTATTTATGTAAATAAATTTATGTTACCTAACCGTTCAAGATTATATAAAATCTTAAATAAAATAACATTAAGCTAGACACTCTAATAATGCAATATAAGACTTAATACTATAATCATAAGAAATATTAAATAAAGTAACATAAATATAGAAATATTGAATCTTAGTGCTTAGTTTCATTATTTTATTCTCGTGTGATATATATTTGTTTATAAAAAAAAAAATTGACATTTTAGAGTAATATATGGTAAAACTTAGAAGTATTGGTTAATATATTTATTTTTGTATTTATATAAAGTATGTAAAATAGTTATTTGAGAAATTATTTATGTAAATAAAGTTATGTTATCTAACCATTCCAGATCATATCATGTTTTTCTTAATTTGGTATTTTGGTTTCATAAAGATAGATATTTCATATCTTTATAACATGAAATGACTTAAATCTAAATATGACATTTCTAATTAAGTTGCAAAGTAAATTTGTAATTAATATATAAATTGAAGAGTCTTTGAATTTTGCATAGTAAAAAGATTATTAAATAATTTATTTATATATGCGCATAATTAATATATTTATAATTTAATTAATAATAAAATAAAATACTAAATGTATTATCATTTTTCAATCACATTATTATTTTTTTCCAATTTTTTAGAGTGAAAGCTATTAGAAGAATTTAAATAACTCACAAAGTTTTTTTTTGATGTTTTTAATTTCCATCTACTACTATTTTAAGGTTTATCCACGATATTAAATTTGTGTCATTGCAATTTTTTAAACAATTTTAATAACAAAACTATTAATAATTTAATTATGTTTATTCTTATTTAAACTAAGTAGCAATCTCAACTAATAACAAAACTATTAATAATTTAATTATGTTTATTCTTATTTAAACTAAGTAGCAATACTCACTAGGATAAAGTTTAAAAAAATAATAGTAGATAAGAATTTAAACATCAAAAATAATTAAAATATTTGGTGCATTATTAAATAATTCTAATTACCTCACTTAAAAAATCAAAACATATAAGTGAGTGAAAAAGTAATATTTTAATACTTTATTTAATTTATTTTATTATTTTTATTAACATTATATAAATATTAAATTAGGCCAATTATAAATATTATTTTAATTATCTTTATACTTAGTTAATTCCAAGAGCCTTTTTTCAATTACATATTAATGAAATCATTTGGAAATTATTAGAAATGCATATTAAATTTAAGCGATTTCATATTATAAAGATATGAAATATCTATCTTTATGTAACCAAACCACCAAATTAAGAAAAACACCATATGATCTTGACGTTGAGATAACATATTTTTATTTACATAAATAATTTCTCAAATAATTATTTCATATCCTTTATCATAAATAAAAAATTGAATGTATTCACAAATACTTCTAAATTTTAAGATATATTATTTTAAAACTTCAATTTTTTTTTATAAATTGGTCAAGTCATTCAAACAAATTTGTAAATAGCTTTTAGTATTTTGAAAACAAGTTCACAAGTTCGTGGCTATAGTGAATAGGGTTGTCTGCTAAAATAGAATTCATCGTGACCCTTTTTTATTTCTTAAATAAACATCAAAACTTTTAAACTTGGTGCTCTCCTACATGGTTGCAATCTCTTTTCACACTTGCACAGTTGGTATTCTTTGTGGTCGTGGTCACTTTCAAAATTTGGGTTTTTGGGTGCAGTCACTTTCAAAATTTGGGCTTGAAAAATTCAAAATTTTGGTTTGTGGGTGCGATCACTTCCAAAATTTGGGCTTGAAAAAAATTGCAATGCTCAAAAATTATCTTTGACTTTATGCGAAATGATGGAGAGGAATAGTTGCCTTACAAATACATTGAATTTTTTTATTTACTTTTGCTAAATATGTAGAAGGTGCTCCAATTATTATCAAATGGGGACTTAATGCCAATGCACTTCCAGATACTTCCTGTATGAGTTGATTCGTCGATTTTCATTATTGCTTGAGTTTGTGTTGATTACCTCATATATAAAATGATGTGACACTTCTATTAAATTAATTCGAAAGTTAGTATATAGAATGGGGTGGCATAAGTAATTTTATTGTGGATTGTACTATGATTATTGTTTTTCATTATCACATTGATACATAAATAATGATGACAAAATAAAAAGTGAACCAATCACATTTTAGGTAAATAAATTTAAATATTATAATAAATATATAAAATTCAATTATTGATGTTAAACTGTGCCAGACTTACCATTTTTTTCGGTCAAACACAATTAATAGCCCATGCAAAACTGAATACATTATATACTTCCTATAACTAGTAAATGCAAAACTAAATACATATAATAAAAAGCTCATGAGCTTGCTTCAACGTGACATCGGAAACTTCTGCCAATACTCCTTATCTTAAGAGAGAATTTTTCATTCCAGGCTAGTGATCCGCTAGCTTCCACGTGATTTGGCATGCTTCGTCACCTTCCGCCCAGTGATCAAATTTGAAGTGCAGGTCTTAATTTCATTTAGAAGGGCACACATTCATGTAGCACTTCCATTATGAAAAGCATAAAAAAAAGGAGCAATTCAATTGACAATAGTAAAGTATTTTCAAATTTCTTTTTATTTTTTCACAAACAAAAATATACTTCTATGTCAAAGGCTACATTAATAAATGCATTACTCTTACACGTGCGATTGAGAAATCTAACCACATAAGATTAATGGATAGCCAGGAGACCTATATCCCTCCTCCAGTTCAGATAAGGATTAATTTTGTAGGAAATTTTTGTGACCAGAACGTTCAAGCCAATATACAAGTAGCTCAATCAAATTTAAGTTTATTGCATGAATGAAAAAATTCAGTAAAATACTAAACAAGTTTAGGATTCAATGAAAGTGTGTAAAAAGGTGTATATGTTTTTGGTATCTCATTTTTTAATATGAAAACATACCATGAATTGGGAATCCTCAAACAAATCAAGTCCAGTATATTAGGAAGCCTGTTGAATGCCCTCCTCTCCAAGCATAAATCATGCTTAAACTTTGCTTGACAGGTGTTCGCTGAATGATGAATCTATGTTCATCTCCAGCTTAAATTGTCGTCAAACCTTGCTTTGGGCAGCATTCAGGCACAACCCAATGAAATTACAGACCTAATACATGGCCCATATTGACATCTAGTCGCTCTCAATTGAAACTACGAAATGTAATGGTATCAAAGGGTAATTGTGACATAACAATTAATAAGAACTTCCATCATATGCACAATTAGGAAAAACAACTCAAAAAGAAACTATTGTTTTTGAAATGGGAGCAACTCAGAAACTGTCAAATGTAATGGTATCAAAAGGTAATTGTGACATAATAATTAATAAGAACTTGCATCATATGCACAATTAGAAAAAACAACTCAAAATGAAACTGTTGTTTTTGAAATGGGAGTGTCTGAAATGAGAAAAAACAACTCAAAAGGAAACTGTTGTTTTTGAAATGGGATTTAAGTTTTAACATGAAAAGAAATTTACAAATTCAACATTCTTAAATTCTAATTTTGAGAAAAAATGAAATTTAAAAAAAAGGTTGACAATTTGACAGCCCTTCTTAAAAAATTTTAAGATATTATTCCAATTTTTTTTTTTAAATGACAAAAATCAATTTTTAATTTTTTTTTTACTGGTAAAATTTTCTCAGTACTTCTCTGACGTGCCAGAGACCCTTTGAAGGGCTCTAACGTGTTCAATTTTTATCCTTACTTCCGCCCACACTGAGGACGCGCAGAATTCGATATGAATATCTTTGAGATTATAGTTTTTAAGATATTTTTAACCTATAAACTAAATTAAAATAATATATTTTTATTTTATTTATAAATTTAATATAAAATAGAATATATTTTTAAATTTTTATTGGAATCTTAAAATAATTTTATTTTAAAATTTTTATAAACATATAAATTAATTATTTCAATTTTATAAATTATATTTAAAATAATTTAAAATTATAGTAGAGAGATTTATTTTTTATGTTAAAATGTGATATTTCTAGACAAGGTAAATATTTAATTCACCGCATTAAAACTATTTGTTGAACTATTTTTTAAGTTATACAAACTATTTCCTGAATTTAATTATGCAGAAGTGAAATAACAATTACTCGTAAATATTTTTTTACTTGTTAAAGTAGTTAGGATTGAGAGTTACCTATCCCTCACTAATTTCTTGAGGATTTATTCAGGAAATATCAAGAGGATAGGGGTATCTGAGATCGGGAAGAAAAGAGAGCAAGAAAGAAAATAAAAAGGAAGAAAATATGTGATGAGATGTTCCACAGTTTTCTGTAGCTACATCTGGTTTAGACCAAATAGTTGTGAGACAATGAGTCTCATAATAAAAGAAAAGGGTTCTTGTATCTAGGAACAACTCAGCGTGAGGCTAACTGACATAATTGTCCCGAGGTTGGGAGCCAAAGTAGCCAGCAACAAGGTCTAGTCATAAGACTAAATCTAGAAGACAACGTGATTTAGATAAGTGAAAATTCTCACATTAAATAGTAAAAGATCTGATATGTATCTTTATACAAATCTATGATGGACTAGTTAACCAGAGGAATTTGTAAAAATAGTCCATAAGTAATTTTTCATGTATCTAGATGAGAGGTAGATTACTTTTTAGTACCCAATAAAATGCACAGTCAATTTCGGTAGAAAATGACAAGAGAAACTGACAAAGTCTAGCTCAAGATACATCATGGCATTAGAATCAAAACATCAAGAAGATGAAAGTAGTCAAGGTTTCTACACAAATTCATATTCATGGAAGAGCCAGTATGCCATAATCTTTTATTAGGGAGGAAAAACCCTGAACAAATAGGTAACGGAAAAACCATGAAAACCAGAGACACAAAGAACAAACATATATGTATATATGATGAAATAAACATTCATATTATGTACAAGAAAAGGAAAGCATTTTAGGAACATGGACCTATGAAGATTAATTGAGAAAGTTTAAAGTAATAGAATGAATTAAGCAAGAATTTATAGATAGCAGTAGAGAAACCACGAGAATGCATCCTTTATTTCCAAATCCCTACCCTCACGGGTCAGGCTAAATAATTTACCATCTCTACTTGGAACATAGACAAGCAAATAGACTTTTATCTCTAACATACATGACGAAGTAACTACTAAAAACATTACATTCCTAGAATATGATTAAATGATAACTAGGTAAGCAAAAACTAAAGAAGTGTAATTCATTCGTAAGAGCATTAGAAGGTTGTCCAACCTATCATCAAGAAAAGAATCTAGTAGAGTCGGGATGGGGTTTTGGTCAGTGTAAACCTTTGCAAATATACAAAATTCATATCGCCCTTTCTAAGGTCGGCATTAAAGATAGTTACAGTTATTTAAAACTAATAAATTAGTAGTATTCTACTTAACCCCTTTGCAAACAAACTAAATACATATCTCCCTCTAAGGGTCAGCAATGCTTAAGATAAATACAAATAATTACATTAACAAAATAACAGTTCACAAATGAAGTCTCATTCTGGAGCTGAACCCTCTACCAAGAAAAACTTTCACATAAAAACATTAGGCAAGGCTCAAGTACACGGTAGTGGATTGAAACTATCATTACCATGCTCATTGGGCCAAGTGAGGGTTTCCTCCAGCAATTCACCCAAAAATTTATCACCTGCAAAACCCTCCATCCCAACTGGGAGGAGTATCAAGGATTAAAAGCTAGCACAGAAAAACAATAGCTATTTAATAAGGATTGAGAATGAAAGTAGTAAACAAAATCACTCAGACATTACCTGATTTAAGAAATATGTAGAAACCCTCCTTGGTGCAGAATGCTGAGCCAGAAACCAATATACCTACTAGGGAAGCTAGGGATGTTTAGGAAGCAAAATGTGCCAACGCTGAACAAATTTAGAGCACAAACAACTCCCAACAATAGGCAATATACCTGTGAATACCTAAGCATGGAGAAAACCCCTATATAGAGCTTTCGGTATCCATTCCCAGGAGAAGAAAGAATTAATGGGTGACAAAACTACTCCAGAGGCATAGAACCCCAAGGTTCTCCTCCACCATTTGATCCAAGCGACAAGCGGACGTTGTTGATATGGATCAAAGCCCGAGGTCAATGATGGAGCTCTAGAACAACGAAGACTCCAGAGAGTCGATGCCTCCACCTAGGCCGATACAACAGCAAAAAAATTTATGTAGCGTAGGAGTCTGAGTGGTAAGAATTTAATATTAGCTCAGAAAATGGACAGTAATAAAGTCCTGGCATAAATATAGAGGAGTTATGGTATAGTTAATCATGTTTCGAACGTGACAAGTGGGCCTGTTGGCTTTGTTAGAAACCCCACCATTAATATAATCCTGTAAACATTAATCGTTGAAATTATGCAAGGGCTATGGTATGAATTGTAATAAAGGATCATAATATAATGGTCAGATATTGTAATAAGTAGATGTAATGATAGAAACACATTGGTAAATACCTTACAATTCCAGTGCGATCATAGAATCGTAAATAGTAAAAGTTCTCTATTTAATATAGAGTAATTTATTTAAAATTTTCTTATGTATATTTTGACATGTAGGTGTGTGACATATGGTATCAGAGTGCTCAGGTTGCAAAACTGAGACCTCTAGAATATAAGTAAATATCAACATCTGTGATGTGCATAGAGGAAGAAGGGAAGCAGTCAGCATGAGGAGGACTAGAAATCCACCACACAGGTCCATAATGGGATCAGTGCCAACATCATTTCAAGATGGAAATCCTAAGGTATGGGTGTAGTTGTGAGATGAGCCGCAAAATACAAATACTGCTACGAAGGAAACTGCCCAAGAATTGATGGATGAGATGGCCCGGCTACAGGTCCATAACAAAAGGATGATGCAGGAGGAGGAAAAGATTATGAAGAGTCTATTTGATAGACAGAATCATCAGCCACTAGTCCCTAGCTCTGAGCATGAAAATATGATAGGGGAACAACAATTTCTGACTGATAATGTGGAAATAGAAGGTGGCGAAGAGAATCACGAAGAATAATCAGGTAATGTGTCAGGACATAAGACACAGAAAAGATAGAAAATCAAACTTCAAGGGGAGTTTCGAAAAATAAAGCCTCCCCTCTTTGATGGTGAACAGGAAGAGGCAGCGGAAGCCTAGCTCAACAATATGAATAAGTATTTGCAGCTTAACAAGTATGACCATAATTTAAAGGCTCATTTGGCCATTTTATAGCTAGAAGGGAAGGCCACCCTATGGTGGAAGGAAGTAAAAACAGTTCGCGGAGGAAATGAACAAAGCATAACTTGGGAAAAATTTCAAAGGTATTTTAAAGAAAAATATATGACTGAAAGATTTTATGATGAAATGGAAAATGATTTTGATGATCTACAACTGGGCCAATTGTCCATGGATGAGTTCATAACAAAATTCACATCATTACTTCGTTATGTCCCTTACATACACAAAGAAAAAGCAAAAGTGAAGCGGTTTATCAACAACCTTCCACTGTTCATGAAAGAATGATTGGAGTTTGATAACCCAAAAACCATGGATGAAGTTATATGGAAAGTGCGGATAGGGTACCAGCAAAACAAACAAAAGGGAGATGTGGGAAAGAGATGGGTCGACAAAAAGGGAATTAAATTTGCTACTAGTCATAAGGGAAATAATGGCACAGTAAACAAAGGATCGTATAAAGGTCAAACTAACCGGAATATGAATATAAATCAACCCATATTTAAATTACTAGGTGAAACATAGGTGAACGAGCAGTCAAGCAGCACTGAAGTAGAATTAACCAACAAACCACCTGTAGAGTGTTGGGGATACGAAGGTCCACATTATGTCAAAAACTTCCCACACTGTAAGGGAGATGATTATATTTCACAAATTCAAGAAGCATACACTGTGGGAGAAGTGGAAAGAAGCATTCCTAAAATTAATGCTGCCCTTGAAGACCATCAGGTAGAATATGAGTCAACCATGGTTGAATTTGAAGGTAAAGTTTTTGACCGAACCAAATCCATTTTAATTGATCCTAGAGCTACTTTGAGTTGCATTAGCCCCAAGATAGTGGAACAATATTGCGTGCAAGCTATTAAGTTTAAAAATCCTTGGTTACTACAACTAGCCATGGGAGTAAAAAGAAGGGTGTTGGCCAGCGTCAGTAAGTGACCCGTAGTATTAGCTGGTTAGTCTATCATGGCAGATCTGATTGTGTTACCTCTGGGATCATATAACATCCTTATAGGTATGGACTGGTTGGAAAAACATTTGTCCCTCATTAACTGTAATACCAAAACCATTAATTACCTGGATGAGAAAGGATAGAGACGGGAAATTCAAGGTGTTCAAAAACCACTGTAGTTAAGGCCTGTAATAACCTCCCAATTAGCGGAATGCATTAGAGAAGGCTATGAAGTTTATGCAATACAAGTAGGATATGCTGATTCTAAGGATAAAACTATTTCATTAGAGAATATACCAGTGGTATAAAAATTTTTGGATGTATTTCCAAGGAAATCTCGGGACTACCCCCGAAAAGGGGACATATATTTCAAAACTGAGTTGATTCTAGGAGCTTCCCTGGTCTCTTGAGCCCCTTATCGTATGAGTATATTGGAGTTAACAAAATTATAAATGCAGCTATTAGAGCTGCTTGATAAAAAGTATACCCATCCCAGTGTGTCCCCTTAGGGAGCTCTGGTGCTTTTTGTTAAGAATAAGGACAAAATCTTTTGAATGTGCATGGATTACTGTCAGTTAAACAAGCTGACCATTAAGAATAAATAACCCCTTCCCCATATAGATGAATTATTTGATCAGGTGAAGGGTGCAACTGTATTTTTAAAGATCGACCTCTGCTTGGGTTACCATCAGATTAGGATAAAAGAGGAAGATATAACAAAGGCTGTATTTAGGACTTGTTATGAACATTATGAGTTCATAGTGCTACCTTTTGGATTCACTAATGCCCCAACAACGTTCATGTGCCTCATGAGAAGTATATTTCATCAGTGTTCAGACATGTTCATGTTAATATTGATCGATGATATACTGATCTACTCTGAGAACATGGAAGAACAGAAGGAGAACCTCTATATTGTTCTAAAAACCCTAAGTGAACACCAGTTGTACGGTAAGTACAGTAAATGTGACTTCTTTAAAGAACAAATTCAGTATTTGGGACATGTCATCACCAAGAATGGAATCACAGTGAACCCAGAGAAAATAAATACTATCATGGAGTGGCTGGTACCAAAGGATGTAGCTGACATAAGATCGTTTATGGGTCTAGTCAGATATTATAGATGATTTGTAGAAGGTTTTCCTAGGGTGGCATATCCCACTACCTATCTGAAAAGGAAGAAAAAAACTTTAGGTGGACCTCTCATCCATGCCTTAAAGATGTGGTGACATTACATGACAGGTAAGAAATTTCTGTTAATGACGGATCATCATAGTCTAACAAACTACTTAAAATAGCCCACTTTAAATGCTAGGAAGGCTCGTTATGTTGACTTCTTAAGAGAATTCGATTTTGAAATCAAACTCTTGAAGGGAAAAAAGGAATCAAATTGCAGATTCCTTAAGTCGAAAGGTAAATTACATGTATGAGATTTATTTCAGTGAATCAGGAACTAATTTTTATGAGTAGATTAGAGAAACAACCATGCAAGATTTACAATATAAACATTTATAGCAGCAAGCTAAAATTTTGAACAACCATGAACAAAAATTGGGAAATGAGGTAAGTTCAGAAGATTTGCTGATTTATAGGAAAAGGATATATGTGCCCAATCAAAAAAATATTAGAAATTAAAATTTAGATGAATAGCATAAGATTCCTTATGCAGGCCACCGCAGGTACTAGAAACTGATTACTGCCCTTAGAAAAGAATTTTTTTGGCCTCGTATGAAGAAGGAGGTAGCAGAATATTTAGCCCGTTGTCTAGAATGCCAGCAAGTAAAGATAGAGCACCACCACCCAACAAGATTACTCCACCCATTGCCCATTCTTGAATGGAAATGGGGGACCATATCCATCGATTTCATTACCAGACTGCCCAAGTCTAAAAGGAAAAATTACTCAATAATGGTGGTAGTGGACACATTAAGCAAATCTGTTCATTTCATACCAGTACAATCAACTTATAGAGTGGTAGAAATTGCTAACATTTTTATGCAAAACATTTTTAAATTGTATGGAGTACCCAAGATGATCATTTTCGACCTTGATGTGAAATTTACATCAGCACTTTGGAAATCTCTATTTGAAGGATTGGACACACAACTACACTTCATTTACTGCTTATCATCCTCAAACATATGGGCAGACGGAGTGAGTAAATCAAGTAGTAGAAGACATGTTGCAGACTTACGTAATGCAACAACCATCTAAATGGGAAGACCACCTGCACTTGTTAGAGTTTGCTTATAACAATGGATACCATACATCCTTACAAAATGAGTCTTTTTGAAGTGTTATATGGGCATAAGTATAAGACACCCTTGAGTTGGGGTGGTCTAGAGGAAAAATTGTTGTTAGGACTAGAGATGTTAGAGGAAATGGAGGAGATGGTTAAAAAGGTACGAGCGAATTTGAAAGACTCTTAGGATCAACAAAAGAACTTTGTTGATCAGAAGAGAAGTTTCCAGGAATTCAAAGTGGGGGATCATGTTTATGTTCGAGTACGAGACAAGAAAAGGATATTGAAATGGACTAGATGTGCTAAATTAGCACCACGATTCTGTAGTCCTTTCCAAATTTTGGCGCGAATAGGAGCAGTGAATTACCAGCTTGTGTTACGTAGCCATATTCATGTGCACAATGTCTTCCAAATTTTTGTACTTAATAAATACATATATGATGCTACCCACATAATCAATTGGCAATACATTCAGGTAAAATATATAATAAGTATTTGTTAAGAATTAGGACTTAATATAGAGGTTGGTTGATGATTTAATTGTTTTGTTTCTTTGTATAGGTCAAATCGTAAGGCGAGTTCTTGGTCAAACCCCTGGTTATACTCGATCAGAAAGAAGTAACATTTCAGAAATGAGTTATCACCCAGGTTAAAGTGCAATGGAAACACTATGGGCCGAAGGAGGCTACCTGAGAAGATAAGCAGGTTATGAAGGAGACCTTTCTGGATTTATTTTCAGAAGGAAAACATCAGGACAATGTCACATCTTAGGGGGGGAAGATGTGATATCCCCAAACAATGTAAATATTTAATTTACCGCAAAGAAAACAAACTATTTATTAATTTAAGATATAAAAACTATTTCTTCAATTTAATTATGCAGAAGTGAAATAGTAGTTACTTGTAAATATTGTTTTACTTGTTAAAGTATTTAGGATTGACAGTTACCTATCCCTAAGTAATTTGTTGAGGATTTATTCAAGGAAGATCAAGAGGATAGGGGTATATGAGATCATGAAGAAAAGGGAGCAAGAAAGAAAACAAAAGGAAGAAAATAGGTGCTGAGATGTCAGACAATTTTCTATAGCTACGACTAATTTGGACCAGATAGTTGTGAGACAATGAGTTCTAATAATAAAAGAAGAAGGTTCTTATATGCAGGAACATCTTGGGGGGAGACTAATTGACGTAGTAGTCTCGAGGTTGGGATCAAAGTAGCGACTAGCAAGGTCTACATGCAGACTAAATCTAGAAGACATCGTGATTTAGATAAGTGAAAATTATCACATTAAATAGTTAAAGATTTGAGATGTATCTTTATACAAATCTATGCATGACATTTTCTAACAAATAGTAGAGATGGACTGGTTAACATGAGGAATTTGTGAAAATAGTCCAAAAGTAATTTTTCATGTGTCTAGATGAGAGGTAGATTACTTTTTAGTACCCAATAAAATGAATAGTCAATTTCAATATAAAATGACAAGAGAAACTGACAGAGTCTACTTAGGAATACGTCATGGCATTAGAATAAAGAAATCAAGAAGACGAAAATGGTAAGGGCTTCTACACAGATTAATATTCATTCAAGAACCAATATGCCATAATCTTTTATTAGGAAGGCGAAACGTTGAACACATAAGTAATGGAAAAACCCTGAACGCCACTGACAAAACGAACAAACATATATGTATATATGATGAAATAAACATTTTTATTATGTACAAGAAAATGAAAGCATTTTAGGAACACAGGCCGCCCAAGATTTATTGAGAAATTTTAAAGCGGTAGAATGAATTAAGCAAGAATTTATAGATTACGATAGATAAACCATGAGATTGCATCCTTTATTTCCAAATCCCTACCCTCTCGGGCCAGCTCAGATAATTTACCATATCTACTTGGAACATAGACATGCAAATCAACTTTTATCTCTGACATAGATGACGAAGTAGCTACTCAAAACATTACATTCCTAGAATATGATTAAATGATAATTAGGTAAACGACAACTAAAGAACTGTAATTCTCTCATAACAACATTACAAGGCTATAGAGCCTATCGTCAAGAAAGGAAGCTAATAGAGTCAGGCCGAGGGTTTTGTCTTGGTAAACCTTTACAAATATACAAAATCCATATTGCCCCTTTTAAGGCTAGCATTAAAGATACATATAGTTATTTAAAACTGATAAATTAACAGTGGTCTGCATAACCCCTTTACAAATAAACTAAAGACATATCTCCCTTTAAGGGCTAGCAATGCTTAAGATAAATACAGATAATTACATTAACAAAGTAATAGTTCACAAATGAAGTCTCCTTTCGGAGCCGAAACCCTTAACCAAGAAAAACCTTAATAGAAGAACATTAGGCGAGGCTCAAGTACCCAGTAGTGGGTTGGAACTATCATTACCATGCTCAGTGGGCCGAATGAGGGTTTCCTCCAACAATTCACCCAAAAATTTGTCACCTGCAAAACCCTCCATCCCAATTGGGAGGAGTATCAATGATTAAAAGGTAGCACACAAAGACAATAACTGTGTAATAAGGCTTGAGTATTAAGATAGTAAACAAAATGACTCAAATGTTACATGATTTAAGGCATATGTTGAAAGCCTCCTCACTGCAAAATGCTGAGCCATAAACCAATAAGCCTGCCAGGCAAGCGAGGGATGATTAAGAGGCATAATGTGGCAACAATGAACAAATTTGCAGCACAAACAACAACCAACAACAGACGATAGACCTGTGAATACTTGAACATGGAGAAAACCCCTCTGCAGAGCATGTGGTATCCATTCCCAGGAGAAGCAAGAATGAATGGGCGACGACACTACTCCAGAGGCATAGAACCCCAAGGTTCTCCTCCGCTGTTCAATCCAAGTGACAACCAAATGCAGTTGATATGGAGCCAAACCTGAGGTCAACGACAGAGCTGTATAACAACAAAGATTGCAGAGAGGAGATGCCTCCACCTAGGCCGATACAATAGCCAGAGAATTAATGTAGCGTACGAGGCCAAGTGGTCAGAATTTAATGTTAGCTCAGAAAACGGATAGTAATAAAGTCCTGGCATAAATACAGTGGAGTTATGGTATAGTTAATCATGTTTCGAAGGTGACAACTGGGCGTATTGGCTCAATTAGAAACCCAACCATTAATATAACTCTATAAACATTAATCCTAGAAATTATGCAAAGGCTATAGTATGACTTGTTATAAAGGATCATAATATAATAGTCAGATATATAGTCAAATCTAAAGCTAAAAACTCATGGGCAAATACAATCATAGAATTGTAAATAGTAAAACTTCTATGTTTAATATAGAGTAATTTATTTAAAATTTTCTCATACATATTTTGACATGTAAATGTGTCACATAAAATCATGTAAGAATTTCAAATTTGAAACATGTCTCAAAATTAATTGTTTTTCAAATTTTAATGTTTTTTATTATAATTTAACTAAAAGTATTGATGAAAGGAATTTCCATCCCCAGTTAAAACCTTGTAACAGGTAACCTTTTCTCAGGATATGCATCACATAATGACCGTACCAACCTGCTTTTAACAAGTCTTTAACGTAAATGCAAGTCTTTAACCAGCTTAAAATAAGTTATTTTCACTTATTTTCAGTTTGTTCATTATTTTGGTTTTATGTGTTAATTATATTTTGATTATAAATATTTATTTAGGGTTAATCTATAATAATTAGTAAATGTTTGCTTCGTTTTTCTAACCCATTATTTTTTTTTATTTCTATCTTTTATTTTTGTGTCTTTAATATATATTATATTATGAATTATAATTATTTAGGTTTATTATAGGTAAAAGGATCAGATCTCTTATCTTACCATAATTATTTTAATTTTCAAATTTTAAAAATTATTTTAAAAAAATAATACTTTTTGATAAAATTTTATATCATAAAATTAAAATAATTATATTTTAACTTTAAATTTATGCTGGCAAAAAGAATATCAAATTTTTTGATGTGTAAATTTTTGAATTTAAAAAAAGCCAAAATTGATGTAAAAAGACTTCATCAAGTGCATTTTAAACACTAAATAAATTTTACATCTGTGAGTCTTTTAATTATAAAATATGTTTAATTGTTATCTATATATATATTAAGTTTCAATTCATAATGATTATATACTCATTTCAAGTCCATTTAGCAATATGGAAATCCTTGTTTTGACTTCGTCACTTTTGGCTGCGTTTGGAGGATTCCTCGAACTGGAGGTCAGGATTTCAGCGCTCATGCTTATCATGAATGCGCTCATGCTTATCACTTTTGGCTGCATGCTCAGGATTCCTCCAACGCTATGTCAACATTTCAGGATCATGCTTCATATCAATTTGAAGTCAACGGTTATGCATCTCACGTTTAACAAGGTTATCAGTGATGTTCGATTTTCACATTAGAATAACAAGGTTATTGGGCATGCGTCTTCGTGAGATTGGAATTTTTGCCAATTTTTTGATGTGATGCGATGTGAGTATTCTTGTATATGTCATTTTCTATTCAGAAGTTTGATGGAAAGGATTTGGTTAATGGTGTGTTCTCTCTGGTTAAAATGTCACAAGAATTATAAACTTTTTTTTCCAAAAAACAGCACAATATATTATTGATAATGAATATATTTTAAAATGATTTTATGGCATATTGATGTTAAAATGTTTTATTTAGTTAACTACTTTTTTTTTATGATTAATATTTTATTTATTTATGTTAATTAATATTCTTTTAAATGTGAGATGTTAGTTTCATGCCAATTATGAAAAAAATTATATATTTATTTTAAAGTTATCAATTATAAAATATCTATTTATTGAATAACAATTTTTTTTGCACAGAGAAAGCGCAATGTTTTTTCCATGGGTAATGGTACCAAAATGGGGGCAAAGAAATGCAAACACTAAAATATTAAGAGTGATTTTACTGGTCTACCCCCCAAGGGATTAGCAATGATATACATGTATAACTATTAAAAAAACATACAAATAATGGTAATCCTTTCGGGATGTGGACGGAAGAAAAGATTAAGAAGGAATAATGAGGCTCAAATTTTAGTCATGGTGGGGTTAAAGAGCGGTACTCAAGCATACATATGATCACGTCACGAGAATTGAATGGCAAAGAAAATACTAACTAGGGTGCCCATGAGGGTAGACATGATGGTAATTGTTATGTGTAACACAAAAAGATAGTGTCACAACCTTACAGTATTAAACCTAAGATATAATGACAACAATAATGAAGCTTAATAATGCTAGATAAGAGGACAAAAACATATCACTATATACCAATTCATAAAATTCTTATTATAGTTTAATGAGTGTCATCACTAAAAATCATAAAAGAAATGCCAACAATACACAAGAACTTCACTCAATGAACCTCTAACATAACATGTGTGTTCGTGGCATACTAAACAATACCCTTAATTTGACTACATATTGGAAAATACCTCTAAAAATCACTTTATTTAACCCCCTACCAATACGAACCCAATACATCTTCTTAATTTAAAATACCCCTACGTTCACTAGATATTGTTGGTAACCATTTTTTTATTAACATTTTTTGTACACCTTTATCTATTTTCATTAACTTTGAGCTCCATTTTTTATGAACAACATATAAAAACCTTTTACCCCCTATTATATGCTCACTATATTTTGTTATATTTTCCACAATATATACCCCCAATATGAATGAATGTGGTATGATATTTCTCCCCCAATGAAGCCCCAACGCAACAATACTAAATCAAATTTTATATTTTCATAGTAGAACCTTAGAAAGCAATAGAAAGGACGAAAAAAAGAAAGAAGAAAAGGTCCTCGGTGAACCTAGGTGTGAAAAAAATGTTTTATTTAACCCAGGGAGGATAAATGGGCAATTTGAGGTTAAAAACCACATCAATTTTTATACTTTTCCTTTGTAAACTTTCCCTTTGTGGAGAGAACTTCTTTCCTTTGAAAATTCTAGAGGTAATCATGGGAGATTGAATTGGAAAAAGATAAAATTGTCAGAACTACGTAAAAGATCATCTTATGCTTTTTCTTTTTCTTGACATTTTTCTATGCTTTACAAAATGTTTGGTTTTGGAGTGAGCCTATAGGTTTGTGACCCACATGGTCACACTTACAGGAAAATAGGCATGACCTTGGGTTGATTGTTGCTCCTATTAACCTATTAAGGATGATTGATCATGACTTCTAAAACAAATAGATGTGACTATCTTCCAAAACTTTACATATTCTTTCATTTCTGCTCAAATTATCCAAAATTATTTTCTAAAAATTGATTGAAGGTATTTTTGGAATGTGTAGGCTTAGCTCTCAATCATGGTCAAATGGATGGAACAAGAGCATGAGGTTGATGATGTGGTTACCATGAGGAAAAATAAGACATTAAATGATGTACAAGATTATAGATTCTTAATTTTGTTTCTGTACCCAACTATGAGGTTACAAGTGACGCCCTTAGAGAGGTTAGTGGGGTATTGGGATCCCCACCAACAACATTTTCAAGTGAGTCATGAAAACATGAACATATAGATTGAGGAAATTTACTTCATCCCAAAATTATCACAATATGGGGCTTGGTGATATTGTGAGGTGGTATGGTGGAATCTATGAAGTCCTGTATTGATTATATAATAGAATACTACCATCATTATTCATGGAAAAGTAGTAATAAGCTATAAATAAAGGAAGATTTAGAACAACCCCTACAAACATACTATTCACTCTCACTCAAGTCGATAACTCTATAGGCCTGACATAGGATCAAAGGGATTCATACACTATGCCTCAGGGTTCCCAAACCACACAATTTTTTTATTGGTGTTCTAATTTGATAGTCAACATGAAGAACAAGTAAACAAAATGTAGAATAGGGTGAAAGAAACATTTTGGATATGGTTCAATCCTAGTGTGATTATTCTTCGAGAGGATATTTATGATGTGAACACATTTTTAAACACTGTTTTCTCATCCAAGGGAGCCCAAGATGTAGAGATGGATAAATTATATGGCCCATATATGTAGAGGAATAATAGAAAGTCACAATAGCCATGACTCTATGGACTAGCGGGATCAATAGATCATTTTGATTGATAATGTCCAATATGTTGATACCAACTTAATTCATGATATTGATCTCTTACTACCTTGAGGGGCTCCTTCGGGTGAGATTGAAATGAAAATTTGTAAGTCAAATTTTTAGTGCTTTCAAAGTTTCTTAATGTTCATTAAGGGATTTTTAAGGTAAAAAATGGGATTCAAAATGAAAAATAAACTAACAAAATCAATTCTAAAAAAACAAATAGGATTCATGATCATGGCATCATCCCCAAGGGTAAATATTTTTGGAAGCAAAAGAATAAAACCATTTTTTTTAATCAACCTTTTAACCTATATCATTATAAGTTTACTTGAATTTCAAGTATGTGAGCTTGTTAGATGTAGAATTAGATTATGCATCAAAGGAGTTCCCACCATGTATAATTTTCAGTAGACCCACATCAAGAAAAATATAATGTATATGAAAAAATGTGTTTCTTAAAAGAAAAATGCTTTTCCATGTATTTTCATGTTTTCCCAGTGTCGGTCTACTCAAAAGTATGCAAAATGTGTACTTGTTGAATTCAAAATCTAATACCACATCAAATAGTGCTCACACTTGAGATTTTAGTAAATGTATAAGGATATAAGTTGAAAATAAATCAAATAAGTTATTTTTTTCCTTTAAAAGATAATAACTCTTACTTTATTACTATTAGAATTATTTTATTCCTTTCCTCAAGAGGCCCATTTTATACTTCAAAATTCCCCATATGCTTGGTTTGCTCAAATCACACTTACACACATACAAGTATAGGTACAATGAAACTTGCAAGGATGGTCCCTAATCGTTGTAAGAGTTATGATAAGTTGTAGTTCAATGGAGGTGAGGAACATGAGGATGTCATCGAGAGATTCTGCAAGGTGTAGAGGAACCTTGAGGGACTAACTATGGGTATCCCCTCTATTGGGATGGATGATCTCATGAGGATGTTACAACAACACACCATGAGAATACCTTTGTCCTTTGGGCATTATCTAAGGAATGTTACTAAGGCGACCTTATGTTATGATGAGACACGTGCACACCTCAAGATGACTAGATGATAGTCCTCCCACCATTTTGTACTATAGCAGATATCTAACTAGCCTTGTAGCATGCATTGTATCATGATGAACCATATAGCCTAGTTTTTTACATTACCCAATTTGTGGAGATGACATATTTGAACACACTTATGTTACATACACAGATACATAAGTTTTTACCTATACTAATGACTGCAAATGATGTAATTAAAAATCCATGTTTTTATGTACATCTAGGCATGTAACTTAATTTTAGTGTGATGAATTCAAATTAAACACGTAATTAGCTAACAAATAAATTAATGTGTTTGAACTTTTTTGAATGTGATAATATAATCAAAATACTTCTCAATAAAGTGTAGCATTAAATACTTGTGAGGAGGTTCGGAATAAAGGTTTCCAAAATTCCTATTACTACCAATCCTTCATAGGTTTTTTTACCTACCTACTATTAATCATGTCTAGCATATTTCTTTTATCTTAAAATGTTTAAAATGTGCTACAATTCTTACAATATATTTATAGTTTTAGTTATAATTCACAAGCCTACCATTTTTATAGAAGAAAAAAATAACAAAGTTCTGGAAATGATATTTGTCCTTTTACACAAAAACTAGTACTAATAATCCTTATGGTTATCACACAAGAACCAATGGTAACAAACCACATGAAGAAATTAATGATAAGGTAGAGGCTACTTACCCACAACAACCTATAGTAGAACAAGTTTTTGTAAAAAAAATATTCCCTAAAGTATTCAATAAAGATGTTTTAGAACTAGGAAGAAATTTTGTTGATAATCTTTGTCATAAATTATTAGGGATGTTTTCTCCTTACTATTGCTACTTTTGAAGAAATTTATACAAAATACTATATACTTCTTGAAAATTTCATTTACTTCTTTTGTAGGTACATGCATTCCTACTCTTTCTATTTTTGTTTATTAGTTTTATTGAATACTATGGGTTTGTACTTGGAAAAGTCACTTAATCTTTATATTCTTTTCATTACTATCCTAATCCCTTACCATTTGTCATTTTTTCGAAGGATGGAAGAAGCCAATAGTTTGGGGGGGACTTTAACCATTTATTTACTTATCATGACCACACCATCCCCACCACTGTTCAATACTCTATTTGGACTATGACATCATAATTCACATCATTTCTAGCACAACCCTTAAATTTTGAGAAAGAAAACGATTAGACCTATTGATGCTATAGAATTTATTGAGAAAACTAACTCAATGAAATAAATTGTTGTATATACGCAAAAACAAACATAAGAAAGAATTGATGTTGTTACACAAGAACCAACATCAAGAAACCTTGTTGTTATTTCAAAAAAGCCAACATTAGCATAAGAAGAAGACATAACTGTCACTCCACAAGTATCAATAGCAAAGGAAAATTAAAATATGAACATATGGACAAACTAAGGAGACTATTGAAGAAAAAGAATATTCTACACCAAATAACCTATAATTGAAGAAGCCACTACAAAGGAAATTCTTACACAAGCAATGTTATTCCAAATAATTATACAATAAAAATGAAAATAAGAAATATTCTCACCAAATAACCTATAATTGAAGAAGCCACTATAAAGAAAATTCTTACACAAGCAATGTTATTTCCAAATAATTATATAATAAAAATGAAAATATAATAAATTAAAATTCCAGATAAATTTATGAGTTTCATCATTATTATTCATTATTATTTGAAGGTATGTAACTTGATACATCTCAATGGTATATTGGTTCAAATATTTAATTTTATATGAGTCACAAAGTACTCTATGATCGATGACATATGTTTCAAAAGAAATGTAGAATTGGGAAAGAGGATTAACCATTAATTTAAGAGATTTCACGATTTTTTTGGTTAATTGATATATTTTATTAGCCTAATTTTCTATTGGAAAATCAAATTAGATGATAAATATTAACAATAGACTTAGCTACCAATCATTGAAAGAAAATAATAGCATCGTTCAGTATGGGTCCCACTATTTTGGTTCATCCAACTTTAAAGGATGGATACAGGGGTATTGGGTTGCATCAGTACATGCAACATCTTTTGTTGGGGGGATGATGAGTGACATTTTTCCATATTTTGAAATCCTCTTTTGCTTATTTTTAATTCCTTTTAACTTACCCATAACTCAATATTTATAATTTTAATGCTTAAAACCATAACCTAGGCTCAAAGTGTTTTTGTTGCATTTCTTAGTGTTTCATTGAATTATGATTAACATTAGCGAGAATTAGTGTATTATGTATTTACTTTTGAAGTAATGGATCATGTATGCATAAGTTGTTATAGTATATTCCTTCAAGTTCTTATGCTATGGTCTACAAGCCATAATGTTTAAGAAATTTTGACTTAGTGGTTTAGAGGATTTGTAGATCCATGTCTCACAGATTTATGATGCCACATTTAAGAAAATAGACCACCATTAAACAAAAGGTCACTTGTAGAAGACAATAAAACATATATTTGATTGCTTTAATTACTAGAAGGAATAGTTCGATGTTCCCAAGTGTGCATATTCATTTTTATTATAGATTTAAAATTATGCCACATATATACCACGGACCTTGGGGTATCAACATCATTAATAGCTATTTTTGAAAATATTTTTATTAAGTTACTATGACCCACATAAGCACTTTCAAATTTGAAAATTAGTTGGATGTTGCCATGATTTTTGGAACTATTTGTGATTTGTTGTAACCACTTGAAAATATTTTATTCTCAAGTGGATCTATATTTAGATAGTTGTTGTAACCAGTTGAGAATATTATGCTCCCAAGTGAATCTATGTTTAGATATTTTTTGTTTCCATTTCAAGCTAGTTCATGTAAAAAAGAAAGTTCCATCTCAATTCCAAGGGGAGGACTCTTACAGCAGAAGTCCAAATTTTGATTTCATTGAATAAAATTTATTCAGATATTATTCCTTATATAGTATAGTTTCATAGTTTCTCATAATGCATGTTTTTGTTCATGATTGAGTAGATGTAGTTAATAATAGCTGGTCTTCTTGAATATAGTTACAAAGAAATGGATTTTATGTAGATGCATGGCTATATACCAATGTAATGAGTAGCCATAGACTATATTTAATATCAAAGTTATTATATTATAAGCATTACCAAAAATATTAGTTGTTAATTTCATTTTTGAAGTGTGATATTTTTTCTCAAGATGTGGTGTGTTTCATTTTTGCAGTAGTATTTCAATTTATACACTATTTTTCATGAAAGATGGAAACCATGAGAGCCATGGTTTATGGAAATAACATGATCCTAAATCATGTGAGGTGTAGGGTTCCCAGTAGCATGATTAGTTTTCAATTACATGACCATTATCAAGAGTTATTGAGCTAGGCTTGGATTTACGATGTGTGGTGATCAAATTTCCTTTTTGTAGAAGCATATTAGAGAAGATAATGAATGTGAAGATTTTTTGGTCCACATATATAGTGTATGAAATCTCACAAGTACATTGAAAACCTTGGCTGATAAGATTAAATGAAAAAGTGTTGCTACTTAAGTAGAAATAATATTTAAACGTTGTTACTTACTCCCCCGCTCCTTATTTCTAGCTCTTCCACCCCCCCTCTCATTTTATTTCCCCTTGTCACTCTTTGTATTTCTCATTTTTCCTCTATTCTGCCCCCCATCTCTCTCCTTCCCTTCACTCCCTCAATCTCTCCTTCACAATAACTGAATATGGAGAAGATGTGTAATTCCTTTCAATCTCAACTTGCCATTGACACATGTCACCCTTAAAATAAACATAATATATTCACTAAACAAAAAATCAATTTCCACTCTAATAAGAAAAAAATCAAATATCCCATGGGAGGAAACTCAATTGAAAATATTTATGTTATGAAGTATTGTGTAAAGCATGATATTGAGGTTTCAAATCCCATGTGGGTCAAGCCATAAAAGAAAAATATCAATAATCTCACTCTCACTATGATTTCTTAGTTAGTTCATTGATAATACAACCCAATAGGAAGGATGTGTGCAATTTATTTTGTGTTTAACTAATAACAAAAATATATTTCACTCTCAGCCATAATTTTTTTTCTCTCCATAAACATAAACAATATTTCAATGTCCAACTTAGATGAAATAATTTTAGACCAACTTTGTATGTGAAGGGAAAAAGATAATTGAAATTAAAGTATTTCAATTACTTCCTTGGATATCAACATTTAAAAAATATTAATCACAAAAGAATTCAATGTGGGCCATAAGTAAAATATTTCAATATGCATGGTTAAGTAACAACAAAAAGATATTTTGATGTGGATAGTGTCAGTCATAAAGCAATATTTCAATGCCTATCTCAACTAAAATATTTCAATGTAAACTATGTATACATTATATAAAAAAATTGAAATACGAGAGTTATTATGGTTAAAACATTTCACGTAGATTAACTATTCAACATTTTCTCCCTGTTCTAAGTATATTTTTTGGTCAAATTTACATGAAATCGACTAAAGGTTTGTTTGCATTGAAATTTTACACTGTGTAGTATACACCATTTGAGAAACCAATGGCAATTTCAATGAGTTGAATCAATTTATGCATTCATAAATGAAATTTAAATATTGGGAAATTACAATCTCATGAATAAGTGTATCGTTAGAGCTTTTGATTAGTGTGTTTCTCAAAATTAAGAAGATGTGCAACTCCTTACACCTAACGAGAAGGTTTTCACCTGAAGAGACATGATCCCTCTCGATGCTTGATAGATATGAGGCTAATATGGATCTATGTTTTTTCTATATATATAAGTTGGATCCAACATATATCCATCTTAACCTAAGATCTGTCAAGCACTAAGAGGGATAAATTCTTTTGAGGTAAAAAACTTTCTTTAATTTTCTAAATATAATGTTCTAACTTTAAGAGATTTGATACCCCTCGATGCTTGATATATCTAGGGTTCATATCTCCTTTGCTCCATCACTTTATCTCTGCATCCCACACATATCATTCTCTCTCTATTCATCCCTCTCTAGTGGCATCTTAGCCTCTCTCTTTATCTCTCTACCTTTATCCTTATCTCTCTCTCTCACTCTTTATCTCTCTCCCTCCCTCCCTCAACTCCTCCTTCAAAAAAATCCCCTTCCATCTTTATCTCTATCTATCTCCTTCTTTCACCCTCTCTCTTAGTCTCAGTTCTCTTCTTCTCTCTCTTCTCCCCACCCCCTCTCTCTCCTTTTCTATCCATATTTCTCTCCCTTGTTACCTCTCTCTATATCCATATAAACATTTTTCTCTATTTGTCTCTCTTCTTCCCTTTCATTCCACCTCCCTCTCAGCGTCCATTTTTTTTTCTATCTCCTTGATTCTCTCTTTCTCTCTTCCACCACCTAACTCCCTGTCTATATCTATCCCCCCCCTCACAATTCTCTCTCTTTATACCTCTCTACCTCTCCCTCTATCTTTTTGTCTCTCTCTTCCCTCTCTAGCTATACCTCTATTTCTGTCCCTCTCTCCTCTATATCTCTACCTCACCCCCCTTCTTGTCTATTAATATCTGTATATCTCTATCTCATTCATTCATTTTTCACTCTCCATATATCTCTCCCACTTAACCCCAATTATCTCCTTCTCTTTCTCTATCCTTCTCTCTTGGTCTCTCCTTCGTCCCTCTTTCCTCTCTTTCTTATCCCTCGTTCCCTCAATCACTCCCTCTACCTATCTCTCCCACATCACTTATTCTCTCTCTCTCTCTCCAAACTCAAAATTTATCTCAATCTCCCTCCCTCTCTCTTTCTCTTTCACTTTCCGTTTATCCCCCTCCTATCATTCTCTCACACTCCTTTTCATCCTCTCGGTCTTGCACTCTTACTCTCTCTTCCCAATCCATTCTCACTTTCCCTCACTCACTCCGTCACTCACTCCGTCACTCACTCCCTCCTTCATAATATCCTATATCTCAATTCATCTATCTAATTTTCTCTCACTCACCCTCCCTTCTCTCCTTCCCCCCTCTCTCTCTCGCCCCTCTATATATGTGACTATCTCTGTCCATATTTATTTCCCTCTCTCTCTCCATCATTGCTTCATTACTTATCTCCCTCTCTCTTCCATCACTCTCTATCTACCTCTCCCTCTATTCCTATCTCTCTTTATTCTTCCCGCTCTCTTCCCCATCCAAATCTATCTCTATCTCCCTTACCCTCTCATTCTCTCCCCATCTCACAATCCCATCACTTTCTCCTCCTGTCTATCTCTCCATAATAATCTATCCCCCTCTCCTTTTTCTCATTATATACCATGCTCTCCCCCATTCCCATATTTCTCTATAACCCCTCCCTCACATAGTAATTACTTCACAACAACCCCCCTCCTACTCTCTCTCCTCCTTCTTCCCTCTCTGTCTCTCTATCATCTAGCTCTATCTCTAACTTCCTTCCTTTATCCTCCACTCTCTATCACTCACTCCGCTTCTCTCATTCTCTGACCCCCTGCCATCTCTTTATCTCTCACTCTTCCTCTCCCTTTCAACCCCTCTCTCTCCATCTCCCCCTTTATCTTCTCCCCCACTCTAACTCATTCACTCCCTCATACTCTCTCCCCATCCTTGTCCCTTTCCTTCTTGTTCTCTTTCCTTCCCTCCATCGCTCAATCTCTCCCTCACAACAACCCCTATACTTTGTGTTTGGTTGACCAAGGGTTCCAAAAACACCTTCCTTGTAGCTAGTTGGTACCTACAAGGTGGATACAAACAATTTGATGACATTAGTTCTTAAAGAAGAACCAAAAAACCAGTGAACATAACGAGAACAATGCATGGGAAAGGTTGACCTAAAACTAAAAAAGAGAACATGAAACAAGATTAATGAAGCAAAAGAACATCAACAAATATATACGAACATGATCCTCTTTATTGATTGTTGGTGGTAGAAGAGGTACAAATGAGATATCAACCCACTTGAAGAGATTTTATTGAGAAATGGGGCTCAAGAGATCTTAGTAAGGATTTCCCTTCTTTAATCTCCTTTTCAAACTCACTCTCTCTAAAAGAAGCAAAGAGAACTCTCGATAGTGGTGGAACTCTCTAAAGAATGAAATGAACGATTGCTTTGGAGCAATTTTGCCAACAAAAAATTACACAAATTTCTTCTTCTTCTTGGTCTTCCAATGCCTAGTTTATATAGATTTGGAATTCCTCTTTCCCTCCCTTGGCTCATCAATGAGAAAATCACTTGAGAGAAGGACATGAGGATTCATTTGAGTGATGCATATCTTCAAATTGGATCAAAATCGTTTGTCCTTGGGTAGTACATGTGATGGAATCCCAACTCAAATCATGTGGGGTTGTCTCTGACTGCTAACTAGACTTTGGGAAATCGATGCAGCTATCGAAGAAAAAATTGCGTTGTAGTGAATTTTTGCCTTTGGATAGCCCGTGCAGGTTTATTTTTTAAATGGGATATTAGAAAACCTTTCATTTTTTTATTTTAGTGATGTCTCTAGCTGGAAAAGCTTCACATGTACATGTTATATAACTCTCAGTGCTATTTGACCTATACAAATGTGTGTGATTTTTCCATGTTAAAAGTTTCTCATGATGTATGAAGTTAGGAGCGGGCACATAGTTGAGATACTTCGCGTTTTATTGTTCTGATGATGGGTCTGACATGCTTTGTGAGAGATAAGAGATCACTACAGAGATTATTAAGGAGAGATAATTTAATGAGAACTCAAAGAAAACCATGCTTTGAACAAATAATGATACAAAAGTTTCTATACAAGGTAGGCATGTTCCATGCTCCTTATGACGATGTTGTCACTATGACAAACACCCTTCAGAATTTTTCTCACCTTTGAATTTTGAAGCCTACTGAGGATATTATGATCTGTTGTTCCATGATTAGTTCATAGTCATTTGATTTTTTTTCAAGTGTTTGAGTCTTCTTCATAGTTTCAAACTGTCAAGTCACATGCACACACATGCTCAGTCTTTGATGGGTTCATTAACACATTTCCTTTATGAAAGATTGAGCATGAATAGAATCATCCATCAAGATAATCCTTGTGGATGTTCAACAATGTCGGCAATCACTCCACACTTTTATTTACACCTTCCCCTCACTTTGTTATGTTTTTACTTTTAGTTCAGTGAGTTTTCCCAATTGTCGCTTATGCGCACCTCTCCTTTCATAAGTATCACTTTCACACTCGCGACTATCACATTTGCTCATTTTCACTATAATAAATGGAATTTTCATGGAATATTCATTCTGGCATGTGTCACTTTAAAGTTCATTTGCAGTTTGCAAGTGTCATCTTATGTTTTCCTCCTATCATAGGTGTCCATTTTCTTAATTTCACTCCTACATGAGTCACACCCTTGCGTAGTACCAAAGTTAGTTCTGGCACACTCTTCTACATTATATGGTCTTACATGTCATTGAAATATGCACTAGGCACATTCCTGTAGCTTAGCACACCTTTTGGCCATAGTTGTCAGTTGTCATGACTTGGTTTCTAAGTATTGTAATGTGTCATTTCTCCTGTCGTACTTAGAAATAGGTGTCAATTTGTTGTTGTTTTAAGGTGTAACTATTGTTCATGAGTCTTATGCTTTACATTGCCTAATATTAATGAAATTTATGTGTGTGTTCCATTTTTGAGTCGTGTTAGGATGTATTTCTTTCTCTTACTCTGTTGGTCCCACACCTAGCCATTGTGAGAGCCCTTCTTGGTCCTTCAGCCCATTGCAAGTTCTAAAGGCATTAATCCTCTTACTAGGTGATAAGCGTAACTTATTCATGAAAACTCATTGATGTATATTTCCTCCCACACTTGTGCACTAAGTCTTTTCTAAGGTCTCATCCCTCTCATAGTGCATTGATACTTCCCAAGGATGTCACCTAACCTTGTGCTTCCTCCCTTAGTGAAGAGCACATTCCAGATGAACAAGTAGGCATTGTTCGAGAGAAATAAACACTTCCAAGCCTAATCACACTTCAAAACAACTAAGCGCAGTTCAAAACAATGAAGCACACTTTAAAATAACAATGTTCACTTCAAACACTCAGTGAAAAAGTACACTTCATCAGAACAATTAGCTTATCTCCTCTTCAAAGTGAATTTTTGACAAACAAGGGCCTTATTTCCTTAAAAGGTGCATTCTAAGAGCCTAAGAACACGTCAGAACAATGAACACACTTCAGGACTATGAGCACACTCCTTCAGCAAGAAGAACTATGCCCTCTTTGAGCGCATGGCACATTCATGAAGAACAAAACTTCATTTTTTCCTTTGAGGTCATGGCACACCCACGAAACATGAAGCCTTAGAGATTGCAATCACAAAACACAAAATTTCATCCTTCCTTTTAAGTTCATGGCACAATCACAAATCCTCAAGCTTAAGCACACTAGTTTGACCCAAAGAACTACGCCCTCATTGAGCGAATGAGTGCACCTCGAAGGCTTGAATGCTTTCTCTTCATCCCTTTGACATGTGCCATTGCACCCAGCTTTTCCTTGAGCGCATGAGTGCACCTTGAAGGCTTGAAGGCATAAAACATAACTCCTTTGTCTCTTTAGAGTGTTCCTTTGCACCCTTTTAGTCTCTTTCAACGCATTAGTGCATCTTTAAGGCCTGAAGGCCTGAAGCCTCACTCCTTCATCTATTCGAAGTGCACCCTTGTGCCCTTGATGTTCTCTCTCTTGTTGAGGGCATAAATGTAGCTTGAAGGCATCTTGTAAGCCTTGATGAGTTTGACTATGCCCTCCTAATCAAGCCTTCTTATTTTAGTCCTCTCATAGGACTATCATAAGTAGATTATTCCATGAGCTAAGTATTGATATAATAGGTGTTTTTAGACTGATTTTGTCTCATTTTGAATGATTTTCATTAGTGCGAGTACCTTCCAATCATGACAAAGTGATGCTCAAGATCATATAGAAAGTAGAAAGCATAAAGAAAGACATGCAAAGAAGAAGAACAAAATAAATCTATCATGGAGACTTGAAGAATATCATGTACCGAGATAGAAAGAAGACATTGCATGATGACCCATAGGATTCTGATATTGATTAAAGCCCCTTTGGATGGTGAAAATGATCAACAAATAAGTGCCTTCATGAAGATGAATCATATATCAAATATATTCTCAAGTATGCAAGATGAAGCAGCAAGGAAGACATCATGGCATCGCCACCTCATCATGAAGTCCATGACATCATTGTCATGTTTTAGCTCATACAGTTCCATCATATGTTGAATATGTGTCCATGTGTCTTACCACATCATGTGGAATGTAATGATGTATTCTCAATAAAAGGACAAGATGTAATGAGTGGAATTTGAAGAGTCATATGTGGAATATGAAAAGCCACTTAGTCATATATGGACAAAGTGTCTTTAGGAGAAGTCCAAAAGTCATTAGAAGTTCAAGGGTTGTTTATAAGTCTAAAGGACACATTAGAATTCCAAGAGTCATGAGGGTAACGCAAGTGTCATGAGGGTAATTCAAGTGTCATGAGGATATGAAAAATGACCCCCCTTGTTATAAAAGTAACCTCATAACTCAAGCAAAGGGCTTTTGGAGGCTTAAACTTTGGAGTGCTAATATTGGCTTCTCTACTTGGCATAGGAGAGAAAACTATTCTTTGGAGAAGCAAGAAGTGACTTAATTTTCCACTATTGGAACTAGTAACTCACTATTGTAATTGTGTACTTATATCTTTCACCTAATATTGAAGCTCTATGAGCCAACTCATTTTCATGCATCTATCACGAATGTTTTAGGAATATTCTTTGGATGTTTACAATATATGTTGTGTTAATATATACTAGAGAAATTAAACTATTTTAGTGGCTTTGGTACCCATTTGTTGAATTTGTGATTTATTCACTTAATAATCATTATATGAACTATTTCACTAACGAATATTTTTATGCTCTCGCGCGTCTCTCTTAGGTTAGTACTATTACTTCCTTCTAGAGGCTCACTTTTGGTCTCCCCCTCATGAAAGTATCCTTTTATAGATTGCAATCGGTGTTTCGTAATTTTAACTTACTTGCTTATTCAAGGTTTATGTATATAATCTCTTCTATTATCTAATGAAACTAGGATGAACCTTATAGTATTGGTGGTGGGACTGATACTCCGGATGGGAATCCTACTCCAAATGGTGTGATGTTTAATTGGAACCTCACGTTGGGGAGACACCCTATATTTTGGTATTATCAAACATCATCCCCATTCTAGCACTAGAAAGATGGTCAGATGACAAGTTGTGCCCTTTGAGTCTTTGTTGAATATCTTATCTTTGATGGGAAATCATCAAATCAAACTCCCACAGTGTTTCTCTAATTTACCCAATGGTTAAATTTTAATCCTTGATTAGCCTCTTTATGAATTTTCTTGATTAAAATTTGATGGTGAGGATGGAACATCCATAGCCGAACACATTTCCAATTTTCTTAAATTTTGTGAATGTTATGAAATTGATGATGAAAATATTGCTTGTGTGCTTTTATTCCTAACTCTTGAATGTCATGTTAATCGATGGTTTCATACCTTATTGTCTACCTCTATTCATTCTTTTGATCATTTCCTCAATGTGTTTCATCAATCTTTTAATAGATATGATTACCGAAAAGTTTTAAAAATAATAAATCATCTTAAAACGAATCCCAATTAATCAATTGAGGATTCTTATAATAGATTCCTTCACTTATGTTGTGAGTTTCCTGGAGAAAATTTAGATTGGGATTTCCTTAACGAAGTTTGAAAGTTTGGTTTAAATCTCTTTACATGGTGAATCTAAACCCCCAGATATTCATGTTCTCCCAGCTTTTAGAAACCGTGAGACACCTCTTATTCTAGAGGAGGAACCTACTATTCTTGTTTTCCCTTGTCCTCCTCCTTTTCCAACACAAATTTGGGTGGCTCCCTATGATAATGTGGAGGCTAGGAAATCTAGAAATTAAAATTTTGAGCCATTTCCTCAATATCCTTCCACTTTTCATGACTCAGATCCAATGGAGGAAACATTCGAATGGTTCATGAAGCCTCATGTAAAGGTTAATCCTTCCATCTCTTAGGATAATATTTACACTCATATCCACAGTCTTGAATCTCATTTGAATTTTTATCATCTTCCATCATCTCTTTCCCATGATCCCTTGCCCCTTGATCTACTTTATGAGTCTCCTTCTACATATTTTTAGTTTTCCAATCCAAACAATGATTAGGTGCAAGGAAATCACTCTTCACAGGTAGAGGAGAAGGAAGTTGATAATTATTTTGATCTCTCTTCTCTTTTTCAAAATCCTCCATTTCAATATGTTTTTCTTCCATCCTTGGTTGATTTTAAATCTAATAATCTCAGTGAAGAATCAAATGGAATTTATTTTCCCAATCAATATGAAGACTTGCATAACCTTTACTCTGTTGATTTTGACCGTATTAGTGCATGTGATAATGGTTTCACAAGTGCACCATATGATCTTTCAATTTATCGAATTTTTTATTTATTTTGGGAGATTTAGACCTCAAAAATATGGTTCAATCCAAGAGGATATTCTTATGGAAACTTCCTATTCACCTCACTATCCCTTACAGTCTATTGTTTGTAATGCATTAACTTGTGAAGGAGAAACTCCATTCTCTTCAAGTTTATTATCTAATGAGTTGGATTCAAATTGACATAAGGTAGTGATGTAATCCATGATGGAGAAGAAGGTATGCAACTTATCAAGTATCCATTCCGTTCCTTATCATTTCCAATTTTTCATGAATAAAATTCTTCTATCCATGTTACTCATGAGATTTGTCTGATTTATCCATATTTAGATGTGAAATTAGAAGAGTATTTTGACTTGAGTAATCTATTTGTTGAAGATATAATTTCTGACCAAATCAGTGATGTAGGTGGCTACCATTTGGACAATAATGATCTTGGTGAAATTACTAATAGTGGATGTCCATGCACCATGCATGATCTAATTCTATTTTCAAAATATAATTCTATAATTCTTCAAAGTTTTGGGACTCGTCAGGGAGTTGAGGCACTTCAACTTCTGTTGATGGTCCTATTAGGTTCTTGTGACTCTGGTAAGGTCCATAAAATAAGTCATACCTAGATATTCTTGTAAAATTATTTTCTTTGCATGGTTTCACTGAATGTAAATTCCTTTTCGAAAGATATTTGCTATTTTGAATATAGATATTTCAACTTTCAAGATATGGTTTTTGATCAGACTGAACATTCTATTTCAATTGATCATTCCTCATGTAAATATCTTGTATCAAACTTGGGTTTGGAGTGTGTACCTTTGAGGAGTGAGCGAAGTTGTGGAGTTGATAATTTTAAAGATTATCTTTGGCAAAAGGATTCATACCTATGACATTATTTTTAAAGTAACGAGATCCTAATCCATCTTGCAAATATTTTGATACTGATCATTTCCTTCATGGCACCATATATCCTCTTGATTGTCAATGAATGCTTGTGTTATTTGTTGAATCAAGTTCCTCAGTTTCATCCACTACATCTCAATTGGTTTCATCTACTTTCCATATTGGCATTCCCTTTTAATGATTATGATGTCAGCTCAGGTTGTATCTAGTGACAAGTAGATGGTTTGTCACATGCAGCATATGAGAAAGATGATTCATTTGTTCAAAGCATTTGCAAAGTGGTAAAAACTAATTTATCTTTGATGTTTACTAATCAAGAATCGTGTACCTTAACGAGTCCATCTGATCATGGCTCTTGGTCATTCAATTGATCATTTTCCTATTAGTATATCTCATGGAATTTCTTTTACATCATTCAATCTTTGTGGTTTATCATCTCAATATCCTAATACTTGTCAAGTAGCTGAGGCACTTCAATCTTCACTGATGGTTATGTCAGGTCCTCACTATCTTGACAAGATTTTTGAACATGGTCAGATTCATTTTCCCTTATAAGACTCTCATCATGGTTCCATGTCATGAATTAAAAATCTATCTCTACAAAAGTTTCAGGGTTTTCAAGAGGATTGTCATTAGAGAAAATTTCAGCCTAAAAGTGGCCTCCTAAGGAAAAATCAATACATTAATAAAAAATGCCATGTAGACATTATTTTAATATTACTTTTACTTTTATCGATGTTCCATAATATTTATTAGCACAAGTTTTACTAATTTTTTTAAATATATTATTTTTAATGTTTACTTAATATATATATATAAATTATATGATATATACAACCTTTTTAAAATAATTCCTGTATATATTTTATATTTAAATTTAATGCTATATTTATAATTTTAAATTTAACTATCTATAGATTATTTTTATATTTAAACTATTTTTTTGTGTTTTAAACCTACGTGAATCTATTGAGGCTAGAATTGTCGCAGAATAATTTTTGCCAAAAATGGTAATTTGTCATCTGGAATTTTTTTTTTAATATTTAAACTATTTTATAACTTAATTATTTTTAAGTTTAACTATTATATTAATTATTAACTATTTTAATATTTAACTATATATTCTATATTTTTACCTAGAATATCATAATTTGTCCTTTGTATAATACATTTTAAACTATTTTCTCAACTATTTAACTATATATTTTACGAGTTATCTTTAGTGAGGCATTTTGGAAGCTTTTAAGGTGGGTTTTTCCGGTCTAATTTCTCTAAAATCTAGTAGGAATTTATTGAAATCACAAGTGTGAGGAGTAACCCCTGCATAATCAAAGTGCCCTAGGGGTTTTCAGGGTGTTGAATCTATATATATAGTCAAAAATAAGTTTAAATAACACAAATGAAGATTCCACCTCAAAATGTTTCGTCAGATTTTGGCGTCGAAAAGTCCAAAAAGTCGCACTAAAGACAACTCTATTTTATATTGTTGATCAGAATATGGTAATTTGTCATTTGGCTTACATTTTCTAACTATTTTATATTTAACTGTAACTATATTTTACTTTTATCTATTTAATTATTTTAAATTTAACTATTTAGCTATACTATATTTTATTTTTATATTTAACTATTTTATATTTTGTATTTACTATTTTATTTTTTATAATTATTTTATTTAACTAGAACTATTTTTTTTGGTGTTTTTTGGGTCACAATTATTAATTTCAAGTGGACCGACATTTTTAATTTATATTTTTTCACTAATATCAATAGATACATAACATCAATAACTTTTTAAATATTCTAATTCATATGGGTAAGGTCGGTAAATAACATTAATAAAATATTTCACAAATATCCAAATTAATAATAAAATATGTCACCAATACCCAAATTAATAATATAATATTTCACAAACACCCAAATTAAATCATTTTAAATTATTTAGGACATGTATCTCTTTTTAAATTTAAAGGATTTTGATTGGTTTACATATTATGACATGAAGATTACATGAAAATTTGAATGGAACTTTTAGGTTGAAATTTCCTCTAATGTTTCAATTTTATGATCCTATCTATCATCAATCAGAAGCATCTTACCTAGAAATCCCTTATGCTAATAACAAACTTCTATCTTTCTTGATGTTTTCTAAGGAGAGCAACACATATGTGGGTGCTTTCAAAAGGAGTTTCAGAGGTTTGTATGATCTATGTTCTTTTTAAAAAGGTAAGGTGGCAGGTTGGGTAACATCAGGTGGTATGACACATCCTTTGCCCTTTAAGAAAGACCTTCTCTTTTTTGTGCAAGATATTAAAGTTCTCATTTTTTTGTTGCACATTATTATATATTGGTTGTAATTGCTCTTATTTTTGTGTTTGTAGGTCAGGACCAATTATGGTGGCTTCATTGGAAATATCATTACGCTTAGCCCTGACCTCCTAGCATGTTAGGTAAGGAGTAGGCTTAGTTGCATTTAGTTTTTGTTGCATTAAATCCACATTTTGCAAAGTTGTCCATTGAATCTTTTCATTTGTCTGTTTTCTTATTTTATATTCTTCATGTTTTTTTTACATCCCTCCTCCATTTAATTTGTTCTTTTGGTTGTGTTTTGTTGATTTTTCATGTATTTTATTTGGTCATTTTGTTCAATAAGAATTTTCATGAAAGATGCTCCTCTTGGCTCAAAACACATGTGGAAAAACTTGAAAAGGGAAATTGTGACAATGAGCAATGCTTAGCTTATCAATCACCTCTTCTCTATCTTGGGTTTACATATCTTTAAAGTCAATTATGTCTAAATGGAAAATATGACCCATTCAAATGGAAAGCCTTTGGTCGAACTCTAAATCTCATATCTATTCTAGGATCCTCATTCCTCAACTCCACTTTGTAATTAAATAGTTTATTTTTCATATTGATCCAATTGAGTAGAGAAAGGATACAGGGAAAATATAAAGAGAGTAAACCAATATCATAGGTTATATAAATACTTCTTTGAAGGGGAAACCACATTTCTACTCAATAAGTCGAGATCCCTCTCTCCCACCTATAAAATACATAATTGCCGAAGCACAATATTATTAAATAAATAAATAAAGGGTGAAAGAAGAGAAAGGATTCTCGCATAGGGAGGTGAAGCAAGTGACTTCGTCGGGGTATTGTCGAGGCTCGGTGGTAGTGATGTAATTATTTTTCCCCTGTAGTGACTTCGCTAGGGTACTTTCTAGGTTTGCTCGTAATGGAGCAACACCAGAGATGATACTCATACTCTGAATATCTTAAAATTGTGATTACCCTTTCCTATATCGAAACAATTTTGATTTGGTAAGCCTTGATATTTTTTTAACTAAGTAAGGGAATAAAGGGGACTATATACCTAATTGGGTTAAGTATATAAGCCAAGGTAATCCACAAGATAAATCAATACTTCCTGAATGACTGAGACCTTGTACTTAGAGAGTTAAACCTAAACATAGATGTTGGAGTTTTATCAGTGTGTTGCCAAGTGTTATCGCTGTGATAAACACCCTCCAAATTTCTTCTCACATTTTAATTTTGAAGGCTTCTGAAGATCTTATGATCTATCACTCCATGGTTACTCCATGATCATTTGATGTTTTTCAAAGCTTTTAAGTCTCGTTCCTAGTTTCAAATTATAAAGTCACTTGTATAGACATGCTTGGTCTCCGGTGGGTGCGTTAGCGCACTTCCTTTATGCATGCTTGAACATGCATAACATCATCCATCAAGACAATTCATGTGCGATGTTTGACCATGTTGATAGTCAATGTGTAATTTTATTGACAATCCACCTCACTTTGTTACATTTGTACTTCTAATTAAGTAAGTTCCCCCAAATTGCACTTTTTCACACCTTTGCTTTCACAGGTATCACTTTCACATTCACAACTATCACTTTCACTTATTTTCACTATAATAAGTGGAGTTTTAATGATATCTTCTCTTTGGCATGTATCACATTTCAGGTTGTTCGCAGTTTGAAAGTGTCGTCTTATGTTTTCCTCCTATCATAGGTGTTTCTTTTGTTATTCTCACTCCTACATATGTCACACTCTTGTGTAGTACCAGAGTTAGTTCTAGCCACTCTTTTACATTGGATGGTCTTAAATATCATTGAAACATGCACTAGACACATTCTTCTAGCTTAGTGTACCATTTGGCCATAATCATTAGGTGTCTTCACTTGGTTTCTAAGTGTTGTAATGTGTCATTTCTCCTATTTCACTTAGAAATAGGTGTCACTTTGCTGTTGTTTTAAGGTGTGACTATTTTTCATGAGTTATGTGCTTTCCATTGGCTTGTATTGATGAAATTTATTTGTGTCGTCCATTTTTGAGTTGTTTTAGGATGCGTTTATTTCTCCTACTCTGCTACTCCAACACTTAACCATTGTGAGAGCTCTTCTTGGTCATTTAGCCTAGTGCAAGTTCTAAAGGCATTAATCCTCTCACTAGGTGATAAGCACAACTTATTTGTGAATGTTCATTAACGTATATTTACTCTAATACATATGAAATAAGTGTTTTTTGAGTTCTCCTCCCTCTCACAATGCATTAGTATTTCCTAAGGATAAGTCACCTAGCCTTGTGATACCTCCCTTGGTTAAGAACACACTCCAGATGAACAAGTAGCCATTGTTGGAGATAAGTATGCACTTTCAAGCTTAATCACACTTGAAAACAATGATGCACACTTAAAAATAATGAAGCACACTTGAAAACAATGAAGCACATTTCAAAAAATTTAAATGCACTTCAAACGCTTAGTGAAAAAGCACACTTAAGAAAAACAAGGACATTCTCTCCTCTAAAAAACGCACTTTGGACAAAAGGGGACCTCCTTGCCTTAAAAATTAGAATCTAAAATCCTAAGTGAATTCATAACAATGGGTAGACTTTGAGGATATGAGTGTGTGCTCCTTTGGCATGAAGAACTATGCCCTCTTTGAGCATATGGCACACTCACGAAGCATGAAGCTTCATTCTTCCCTTTGTCCGTATGTCATGCCTATAAACCATGAAGCCATAGAGTGCATGCTGCAATAAGAAATCATGAATATTCATCAATTCCTTTGATAGCATGGTGCAGCCAAGAAGCCTGATTCTTGAGGTCACTCCTTTATCATGAAGAATTGCGCCCTCTTTCAGTGCATGAATGCACCTCAAATGTTTAAATTTTTTCTCTTCATCCCTTCGACATGTGCCAGTGCACCCTCCTTTTCCTTGAGTGCATGAGCACACCTTGAAGGATTGAAGGCTTGAAGCCTCATGCCTTCATCTCTTCAGAGTGTGTCCTTGCAGCCTCTTAGTCTCTTTGAGTGTATTAGAGTTCCTTGAAGGCATGAAGGCCTAAAGCCTCACTCCTTCGTCTCTTTGTAGTATAACCTTGTGCCCTTGATACTCTCTCTCTCTAGTTGAGGGCACAAGCACACCTTGAAGGCCTCTTATGAGACTTGATGAGTTTGACTTCTCCCTCCTAATCAAGCCTTCTTCTCTTTTCCCTCTCATAGGCCTGTCATGAGTAGATCATTCCATGAGCTAGGTACTGATAGAAAATATTTTTTTAGACTTATTTTACCTTGTCATAAATGATTTTAATTGGAAGGAGTACCATCCCAACATGATAAGGTGATGCTCAAGAGTAGATAGCAATGAGAAATCATAAGGAAACACATGCGAAGAAGAACAACAAAATAAATATATCATGGAGACAGGAAGGAGATCATGGATCGAGATAGAAAGAAGACATTGCATGATGACTCAAAGGATTTTGATATTGATGAAAGCCTCTTTAGAAGCTGAAAATGAGAAACAAATCAAATCCTTCATGGAGATGAAGCATAGATTAGATCTATAATCAAGTATGCAAGATGAAGTAGTAAGGGAGACATCTTGGCATCACCACGTGATGATGAATTCCATGTCATCATTGTCAATTTGTAACTTGTACAAGTGTCATTATAATGTTCAATATGTGTCCATGTGTTTTTCCAAATCATGTGGAATGTAATGATGTATTCTCAAGAAAAGGACAAAATCTAATGGGTTGAAGTCAAAGAGTCATATGTGGAATATAAAAAGTCACTTAGTCATATATGGAAAAAACGACTTTAAGAGAAGTCCAAAAGTCATTAGAAGTTCAAGGGTTGTTTAGAAGTCAAGGGACACATTAGAAGTCCAAGAGTCATGAGGATAATTCAAGAGTCATGAGGATATGAAAGTTCATCCTGCTGGTTATAAAATAAACCTCATAATTCAAGGAAAGGGCCTTTGGAGGCTTAAGATTTGGGGAGATAGTCTTGGATTTTTTACTTGGCATAAGTGAGAAAACTATTCTTTGGAGAAGCAAGAAGTGACTTAATGTTCCACTAATGGAACTAGTGCATCATTATTGTAACTGTGTACTTGGATCTTTCACCTAATATTTAAGCTCTATGAGACAACACATTTTCATGCATGTATCACAAATGTATTAGGACTATTATTGGGATGTTTACGGCATATCTTGTGCTTATATGTATTGAAGAAATTGAACTATTTTGGTGGCTTTGGTACTCATCTTGTTGAGTGTGTGTTTCATTCACTTAATAATAGTTATGTGAACTATTTCACTAATGAATCATTTTATGCTCTCGTGTCCCTATCTTAGATTAGTACTATTACTTCTTTATAGAGGCTCACTTTTTCTCTCCCCCTAGTGAAAGTCCCCCTTTACAAATGGAAATTGGTGCTTTATAATGTCAAATTACTTTCTTATTTAAGGTTTATGTATATAATATCTTATGTTATTTGTTGAAAATAACATGAACCTTACAGTTACGGTGGTTGGGTTGATACTCAGGATGGGGTTCCTACTCCAAACATTGTAAGGTCTAATTGGAACTTCACATTGGGGAGAACCCATGTATGTTGGCGGTATTGAACACTGTGAACATATGACTAGGACTAAAATAGTAAAAATATAGAAGAAACACCCTGTAAAATGAGTAATGAAGTAGCTGACATGCTTCTCATTGATGAAAATAACTCCTTTCACCCTAAGGAGCATCTCTAAAAAATAGTTTGAACTGGATGCCCCCATGCATATGATGTAAGGCACCACTGAATAGGGGTGCGAAGGGATACGTGGGTCTTTAACTCAATGAGATAAATTCAATGGTCACAATGTACGATACTTCACTGACATGAAATCTTATGTTGAGATCGAATGTTAGGGAGACATATGACATCAATGGGAAAATAATGGTTCTCAATGTACCACTTGAGATTATCCTGATAAGGTGGGAGTAACCAAGGTACTACTTCGATTTTGGAAAATGGTTGTTGATCTCAATAGAACGAAGTGCCAACCACTCGAAAGATGGTTCCATGAAATCTATGTGAATTTGCAACATACATTTCCAATAGGATGGGTCCATAGACATGATGTAAAGAATTCAAAATATGTCAGGGATATGGAAAACCTATACTAGGTTAGAGCATTTATGCAAGTGGTGGTGATCAAAAGAATAATGTTGAGGTAGTTGCTCGTAGAGTTGGTAGGATGTCTTGGGGGGGAGGGGGGTGGGTTAAATAATCGTTCTAACTATCATGGAATGGTATGGGAAAAGGTGGTCATTGATATGGATCTAAGGCGGGTGAAAACATAGCTCCAACAAGGGGTGTCTTAGGACTTCCACTAGGTAACTGACATAAAATTATGGGTGAGAATATTGTTCCTTAAAAAATATTTGTACACTTACTAAAACAATTTAAATGTGGATTGGGATGTAAAAACACAGAGATGGTTGCCTCAAGAAAGTCATGGTTTGCATGATGTTGTAGGTGGGCTGTTTTTGTGGGTGGGGGCCCCATTGGATGATCTCAACGTGGGGTTCATTAGGCGGATGGAGTGACATAGATGGTCTACAATAATATGGAGGAATGCTATGACAAATGTAAAATGCAGTGTTGCCTTCGATTCAATCTGACTATAAAGAAGAGTGGGGACTCGAGAGTGGGGGTGGTAAGCAATGGGAAATGAAGAGAATTATGAGGATGATCTTCTTAGATATGTAGATGACAATGGGCCTTGGGCCTAGGAGAATGGTTGTGGATGTCAATATTGTGAAAGGAACTATGAAAGGTGATAATCCATGTGGATGAGGCTCTATCGAAAATCATGGATGTTTACCATTTGTGGGTGGAAGGTGATAGTAAACGTGGTCAAGATGGTGGACCCTATGGTATATTTTAGAGAAATGATGTCAGGATATGCAAAGCTTTGGAGGACTCCTATCATGTTAGTTAATGAATGATACCTTAATTGTCTATTGGCACTGGGGACTAAATTTACTGAGAAATTTTTGGAAACCTATGACTTCAAAAGCCAATACCCCAAGTGAAAAAATATGTATGCAAAATAAAGTGTATTGAAAAACATACCAAAGCACACTTGACTAGTCCTCTAAACTATAAAACAAGCCCAAAAATGAAAATTCTTACTGAATGGAATGGAGGGTATGATGATGTAGATGAAGATGTCCTCATCCAAATTTAGCTGACAATTTTGTGAAAGGTGGTTGTGGCCTCCCTAATGTGCCACTTGAAAAATGACAAAAAAGGCCATATACATGGTCTTGGGGCCTCGATGCCACTCATTTGTACTTTTCTAATGTGGATTCTGGAGTGAAGCCCACGAGCCTTTTCATTTGTTACATTCATCCAAATCACTTGGATAGTGTGCAAGGAGATACAGGTTAGTGAGAATGAAACTCCCTTTATCAATTCAATATTTTAGGATAGGTAGGTCATACAAGGTGGAGTGTATGAGCCTTTTTGGTAAAACTAGTTAAAAGTTATGCAGGTGACTGAGGGATAGTCATACTAGGTCACACATGTTTGTGGTACACAAATGCATGAGGCATGTAGTTATGGATAAAATTGTTATGTGATGCACATGAATATGAAGAAAATAGGTTCAAGGCCTTGAGGTTGTAGGTCTTACGATTAAACGGAAAACAGTTGTGTGGTGTACATGACATTGACGAAAATAGTCAGATAGTATGCGTGACTATATGGAAAATAGTCGTAAGGGCATTGTGGAAAAGGGGTTGATGGTCATGCGAATGACATGACTGTGTAAGGAAAAGGTGCGTGCCCTATGCACCCCTGTTTGGGTGATAGACGCGTGACCACACGTTTGTTTTAGAAATAAATGCGCAAGTTTCCAAAAGTCATATTTTTGGCATTGGGGTTGATTTTTTCTATTTTTTCTTTGTGTTTTAGGTAGGATGGTTACAATATGAGAGCATTATTGGGATTGACTATGCACGGTGATGGCCATTCATGTGCAGAAATGCATTCAAATTGTGAGATAGAGGTTGTTATAGGCCTTTTTGTGACATCCAATCAGTGAGCCTCCTAGTGAGATCAATCAAAATCCTATTCCCCCTTGTCACCATCTTGCACAAATACTTAAACATGTACATTTCATTTCCCATAGTTTGATCCCTAAACTGCTTCATCTGGGCCAGTTTGAGGACAAACACTTGCTGTAATCCTACAGGGTGTGTTCACTAGTAGGTTTCTCCATTATGGCTTGCATTATCACTAGCAGCTTGCTCCCCTTTGCACCTATGTTGGTTCTAGAAGTCCAGAAGAATGATCGGGATTTCAAAAGCTTCCTCTTCTAGGAGTTTCCAGAACATTTTACAACTACTTACATTGGATAAAACTTTTGGCTCATATCCATCCCTAAGTTGGAGTTTTCACCACTTATCCTTTGATCCTATCCCTCCATCAAAGGTGGATCTCCTACCCTAGATTGGCAATTGGATAAGAACTCCCAACTTACCTTACTTCTCTATATATTCCTAGCCTTATATGTGGTTGGGGGTTGGATTTTAGAGAGTGATTCTTCCCTTATGATGCTATAGTGAGTGGTCATCATTCCATGTACTTAGGGTGATTAGAGGTGCATATTATGACAAGGAAAGGACAAGTCAACAACTTGGAGGAGCTCTTATACAAGATCAACTACTACTTTTGGTTGTAATCTCTTTCCATTTATAGTAATTCAAAGAATTCATTGTTTTCCTATATGTGATGTTGTTCAACTTATTGCAATACCATGTTGATCTATTGAATGAAGTACATAATAGATGATATTGCATAGATATTGTAGTTTCTTGGCTTGTGTTACTTGATTGTGCATGTTCTAATTTTGGCAATCAGAGCTGGATACGAGCTTTCAAGATGAAGAAGAAGTGAAGCATGCGAAGGATTCCAGGTAGGCATCACTCCACCATCTATTTACTTTAAGGAAAAAAGTTATGTTCCTTGTCTCTCTACTATTCTAGGATACCCACTGCCTTAGGGGACATACTTTTTTCCACAATCGTAAATCTTGTATAACAAATTAGTGACTCTGCTAGGGAAGAAAGCATTCCCTTGGTGTTATCCTTGTCCACTGCGTTTTTTTACCTCCCTGACAAACCTTTGTTGTATCATCAAACCAAGAACAAACCTAGGAAGTGATTTCATTAAACTCCTTTTGCATTTTTTTGCCAGAAACCTCTTTCGTAGGCCCAATGCACCCCATGTGTCTTTGACAAATCATTGCACCTCAACCTAGTGCAATTCACACTAGCGTTGCAACAAACTGGTTCCTCTTCTGCGCTAGTGTTAGCCCCTGCTTTTGCATGGATTTTTCCTTATTTCTTGATCCTATCTTTGGTCAACCTACTTCTAGCTTAACTTCCCTAAGTCTTCGGTGTCTGAAGGTCTCTCTAAAGCCTCCATTTGGTTTTCATTTGTGTTGTTTTCCTTTGGCAAGAACCGGTTTTCACTTTTATTTGTTCTTATCATTTGGTCACTTGAAAACTATTTTCATTTGGTTGTTGGTCGATTAGATGAATTGTTTTTCTAGTCGTCATTTTCAAAAGTGTAATTTAATTAGTAATTGAACATTTGCATCTTAGTTTTCTCCATCGCACAAATTAAATGTGGTGAAAAGAAAAATTTTGCATCGGAATTTAGGGTTTTGGATGTGAATTCATATAGGAATGGTTGCATTGGAAAGAAAATTGCATATTTCATCTTGTTTGCTGCATCTTGTGTGTAATATCTTGATTGTTTCTTCCCTTCCTTAGCTAGATTTTAATTGAAAGAGAAATAATTTATATTTTCTCATGCTAGATTTTCATCCTAGGATATTAAGATGACATTTGTGGTGGCCGTAAAACTGAAACATAATCAGAGATAAAGAGTAAAATTTATTGAATCAACCTAAGGAACATTTTTAACATTAATTCAAACATTTAGAGGTCTAGGCTAGAGACGTCCTCCAACATCATTAAACATAGGAGCTATCATTGTTTGCTAGCATTGCATCCTGAAGGTGAAATCTCGTTCCATGCATGTGGTATAGGATCGTACTCCACATACCTTCAGGTATATTGGTGGTAGTCCATGCACATAAAGCATATGGGAACATTCTCATCGAACGATTATGCATTAGACAACACTACTACAGACTCCACTCCCATGTACCATCGCGTATGTTTTGGGAGTCCCCTATAGGTTGCTATCCATACATAGGTAACTGAGTCATCTGCCTTGTATACCGTGATACACTAAACACTGCATTCACTGAGATTTTCTACCATACGCTAAGTCATTAGTTCACCAAGGTGTATATTGCAGTTCATGGTTAGTTGGTAAACCCTTCTGCCTAGTTACCCATGTTTGTTTTTGTTTGTGTCTTTAATTTCTAAAATAAATTAATTGACCAGAGAACAACATCCTTCCTGTGGAAATACTCCTTAGTAGATCTTAGGTTGAAGCTAATGGCAACAATTCAAGTGTCTACCAATCAAGGGAATCCCTCTGACAGGAATCATGGCCCTCATTCTTTTCGAAATATTGGTGCTCCTTATATGGCAATGTTGGCCCTTCCTAGATTTACCATTGGTTTTCTAGTTTGGCTATTTTTGACCCCTATGGTTATGAATGTCCAACTTCTTCTCAACCGAGTTTTGTTACACTGGAACAACATTAACCTCAAGTTGATCTTAAAGTTGACCCTTTTCCTTCTTCTCCTTTTCAGTCTTCTTCCTCTTCGTCTGGTGAAAGCCTTAATGTTAGTAACTAGGTGGATAAGAAGAATAATAAAAGGAATATTAGGAAGAAGAAAAATAAGAAGGGGGGACAACCAAGCAACCATTCCAGTAGCACAAGGGGGTAGTTCTCTCATTACCACAACACCCCCTCCAAGTAGCATGATCACTTCCTTTGATTAGAGTCATCTTCCTCCTTATGCACCCTTCTAGATCATAGTACAGGCTTATAATGTGGTTGTACCTGGCACAATCAAAGATGAAGGTGCATTTGTTAGTATTATGTCCTCAATTTCATGGCAAGATTTAGGTTCTCTATAGCTTGTGCCCATTACCCAAAATAAGTTTCCTTTTAACAAAGAAACCAGTCAACCATTAGGGATCCTTCCTAAGTTGCCTATTGCTTTGGGAGGAAAGACTATCTATATTGACGGTATGGTTGTCCAAGGCCCTTTGGATTTTATTTTACTCTTTGGGCATGACTATGTTTATGTCATGGGAGCTCTTGTCTCTTCACTCTTTCATGTGATGTGTTTCCCTCATGAAGGAAGAATTGTGACTATTGAACAAATTTCGTTTGTTGGTCCTAATTTGACTCCCAATCAACCAACTTCCCTAAATGGTCCTTATATGAAAGTGGTATCTTCCCCACCACATGGGAATTATGTGGAAACCTATCCCATTCACATACCTACTAGTAAATATGAGAATTTCATTGTCTACTCAGCTTATTTTGACCTAGATCCAATAGGTGATACAGTGAATCATTTACTGGGGGCATTGTAGTTTGATCTTTCCATTGGTTCCCTTGATATATATCCCCTCCATAGAATTGTTCTCCTATCTGATGAGAACCTTTTGGAAGCCATGGCCTCTTGGTAGTCATGATCAAGGTCCTTGGAGAAGACTTCCTTTTCTTGTGCCAATATACTTAAAAAATGAAGCAAGGTTCCTAGAGCAGAGTTCCTTTTCTTGTGTCAATCTCATTAAAAAATGAAACAAGCTCTAATGAGGATAGTTCTTTTACTATGTCAACCTCGTTAAAAAATGCAATAGTTTCCTATGAGCATAGTTCTTTTCCCATGTCAAGCTCATTAAAAGATGAAAAAAATCCCCCTTCAATTAGAGTATTTTATTATATCTCGTAAAGTCCCAGTCGATTGTTTCACTTGATCTCGTAAATGAACCTTCATTCCATCTACTTGTTAGTACCTAGTATTCTACTTAGGTACATGAAATGAAGCTTGGGGGGAATGTACCTTCAATTGAGTCATTATTCTAGGGGCCTATTTCAAGTATAGTTTCACATGTTTCAAGCTTGTGTAAAAATGAAACCAATTTCATGCATAGTTTCCCATGTCTCAAGCTTGTGTAAAGATGAAACCATTCTCATCCTATACTTTGTTATTGATATTTTTATCAGACTGTTTATGCCATATGAGCCATGGTTTTATCTTTCCATCATCACCATCTACATAGTGTATCATACACTTTCACTTGGTTATTTTACCCTTTCCTGAGGAAACACTGCAATGAGTGGTCTTATTAGCCAACCTGTTCAACTTTTTGTGTTTTGAGCAGTTCCGTCATGACCGAAACAAATTTATACCCTTTATACCACTCATTCCTCCAGGAGGAGTCCTCTATCAACTCTTTTCAGACTCCCAAAATATGAATATATTTTCGAGCACTTGTCTTTTTGAACTCGTAAAAGTAAATGAAAAGACATCTACTTAGGATAAGTTTAACCCTTTTCCAAACTGAGATAGACTAGCTACAAAAAAGGAATACCTTAGTCAGACATGACTAAGAGGCTATCTTGGGTATTTTTTTCTACTGTTTTTGGACCTAAGGAACTACCTACAAAAAGGGACATCTAGAGTTTTATTTTTTTGCCTCTTTTTCAAACTCCCTAAACATGAAAAAGATGTCAATTTTTACCTTTGATGGACTTGTTAAAATAGAAAACAGTGATGAAATCGTCAATCATGATGAGGCCAAACCTCTCCTTCTTAGGGTTAATTAAAGATACTAGGAGGGATTCATACTAAGGAAGAACTTATAGATCAAGCATATGTTATCCTCCTCAATCATGTTAAAAATAAAGAGGTACTGACCAGTATGGTTGGGGAAATTGGGACGACAATGGATTCCATTTTTCTAATACCACTGAGTTTCTCTTGAACATGACACTATTCTACTTCATCTATGTGGTTGTTGGGTTGGGTAATATGCTTTTCTTTTGGTTATCATACTATTTTCAGAGCCTCCATCATGGTTTTGGGTCAATGCTGCCAACTCCATTTAGTGTCATTGGTGTGCTCAAGAGAAGTCATTTAGTTGATCTCAACTACAATACTCTTAAGCCTTCATTTCATGTTTTCCTTTCTTGATTTAGTACCATATCAATATAATTATGACCATTCTCTCTCAATCATGATACTCGTTTCATGTCGTTGATGGGGGATACATTAATGCCCTGCTACGACGAATCTCTTCCTGTCAAGATCCTTACATCATCCATGAAGTTGACTTAGAAACGCCACTTGGTACCTTGGTTATTTCATACATCAGTGGCTAGTTTCCTCACTCTCAGTGATGGGTTTACATCAATAGCATTCAACGAAAATATTTTTGTGGTGTTCAACATCAACTCATTCATTCACACGATACAGATTGTACTATTGTACCTTGAGAGCCATTAACATCATCGGTGGTTTCTCTAACATTTGTTAATGGATTACATCATTGATTGGTAATCAGATGGTGTCTACCATGTTTGACTCTAACTCGTTGATTCACATGGTTAGACTTGTACATTGGTTTATCGTGTGAATAGGATAGAAGACCCCAGATCTAGTTTCATCCATCTGAGCTTTGATTTCAAGATTATACAAATATCATAATGTATGATGGCCATGATCATATAGATAATTATCTAGTTATGGGTCCACTAGTTTCATCTGTGGATGCATCATTTTATCATTGTACATGTTATGTTATCTTATGAGATGATTATGGCTATGCTTCCCTAAAAAACCAAGGATGTCATGTTGTAAATGTATTGTAACAAATGAAGCTCGTTGGTTTTCCTTGATCTCGAATTGTGACAATGTAAAGCACTTCAATCATCAGTCGTCATCTTTGAATTTCTGCTCTAAGGGAAATTCTATTATATGACATTTTTTCACATCCGATCAATGAGCTTACTAATGGGATCAATGAACATTGTATTCCACCTTGTCACCATCTTTCACAAAGCCCTAAGCATGTACCTTTCACTTCCTATAGTTTGAGCCCTAAACTACTTCATCTGAGCCAGTTTGAGGACCAAAGCTCCCTGTATGCCTACTGGGGTGCATTCACCAGCAAGCTACTCCACTGTGGCCTGTGTTGGTCACTATCAGGTTGCTCCCATTTTCACCTATGTTGGTTCTAGAAATCCGAGAGAATGATCAGGATTCTCGAAGCTTCCTCTTCTAGGATTTTATAGAACTTGTTACAATTCTTACCTTGGATAAAACATTCGGATCCTGTCTGTCCATACATTGTATTTTCCACCATTTATCTTTTGATCCTATCCCTCCATCAAAGGTGGTTCTTTTACCCTATATTAGTAATTGGATTATAACTGCCAAATTACCTTACTTCTCAATATATTCCCAACCTTCCATGTGGTTGGGGTTTGGCTTTTGGAAAGTGATTCTACCCTTATGCTATTGTAATAAGTAGACATCATTCCATTCATTTAGGGTGATTGGAGGTGCATATTGTGATAAGGAAAGGACAAGTCAAAAACTTGGAGGAAATGTTATACAAGATCAACTGCTACTTATGGTTGTAATCTCCTTCTATTTATTGTAATGCAAAGAATTCATTTTTTTCCTATATGTGATGTTGTTTCACTTATTTCAATACCATGTTGATCTATTGAATGGAGTATTTAGATGATATTGCATAGATATCGTAGTTTTTTGGCTTCTGTTATATGATTATGCAAGTTCTAATTCTATTAATCGAAGCCGGGATTAGAGCTTCCACGTTGAAGAAGGAGTGAAACATTCGAAGGATTCCAGGTAGGCCTCCCTCCATCATCTATTTACTTTAAGGAAAAGCATTGTGTTCCTTGTCTCTTGTTATAGGTTAGCCACTGACCTAGGGGAGATACTTTTGTCCTAAATCATAAATCCTATATAACAGGGGTTACTGAAGTATGTTGAAAAACCCTTGTTGAGGTCACAAGAGGAATTCCTACAATTTTTATTAGTCGATGGTAGCCTGAGAGGTATTTTTTTGAAATTCGAGGTACAGAGGTAGCATTTGCTTCAGAGATGAGAATTTACTTCATCGCAAGGTTGGTACCTCAAGGTGTGGCAGTAGGGATAGAGATCCCTCATGCAGGGGTGGGATTGTCAACATGGGCCAATCAATACTGTGGGGATGACCCATTTGATGAGGGGGGAAATCATATTTCATTGATTTTGGATTTGGTGATGTAGGTAGTAGTAGTGATTATAATGCACTTGGTGGGATCGACAACCCCCAACCAGATCATAGAGATCTAGATTGCAGTGTTGGAGAGGTTGTGGTTGGCCACCTTATTTGATTAGGTTGGATTTATCCATCCAAGGATGATGGTGCAAATGGGCATGGGGCTCACAGGAAGATGAGTAGCTTTTGATATGGAAGCGTACTACACAACATTCTCTATGAGAGGGTGGTGATGCTATGGCTAGTGATACTAGTAGCGCCTTGGCCACCGAGGGAGCCCTAGATCCAGAGTTGGCCCCCCTTACTTCCCTATGTAGGTGGGGGAGAGGTAGTGCGATATTAGACACCCATAGTTGAGCATTTGTTTTAGTCCAACCCTAGACTAATTCTATAGTTTCCATATGTGGGGTTGGACTTTAGGGGAGATCTAGAGATGTGATTTCCCCTAGGTGATGTTTGGGGACCTGCAGATACATGTAGGTTTTAACCCTATACAAAAATTATCTACATACATATTCTAAAAAAGATAAAATAATGGTGAAAACATAAACATAAGATAGATATACACAAATATTTTCCCCTGGATCTCAAAACTGAGACTACCAGATTGATTTTTCATTATATTATTTTCATTGTTACAATACATAATTATACATGTCAAATAATTCATAAACCCCAATCCATTAACCCCAGATTAGAACATAACCATAGTTCCCTTGACCAGATCTACAAAATACCATGGGCAAAAAGCCATCATGCCCAAAAATATGTGCGAAACCCATGCACAAAACCATAGGTAGGTCAACCCACCTAATATAGTGTCCAAAAAAAATTTCGTGGGGTATTGTGCCAAACCCCATACAAGGGGGTTACCACCCCTTGAAACCCCTTGATAGGGGGTGTTGCGACCCCTCTGTGACCCCCTATTGTGCCTAGTGCAACAAACAGGGGGGTTGTCACCTCCCCAGTGACCCTGCATGTGTGCATGACTAGTCATGGAAAGAATATAACACACACCCAACATTCTCCTACTTGTTGTTTTATTTTCCACACAGGGGGTTAGAAGAGAGCTTAGTCATTGATACAGCCCTGCAACACCCATTATTTTTCCACACCAAGAAAAATTCCCAGTGCTCACAAACTTTGTCATGCATCTGGAACATTCTTCAAAGTGTCCACCTTTACTAGCAACACTTTTTTTTCCTCAAACATGTCCCTCACAAAGTGATATTGAACATTAATGTGTTTTGTCTTTGAATGGTAAGCAAAGTTCGTTGCCAAGAAAATTTCACTTTGGCTATCGCAATCTATCCTTAGAGCTTGCTCTTCTAACCCCATACTTGGACACAATCTATGAAACCAAACTGCTTCCTTTCTTGCATGAGTGGCTTCTATGTATTCTGCCTCGGTAGTTGAAAGTGCCACTATAGACTGTCTCTTTCTCATGCAACTCATTGCACCTCCAAATAGGTTAAAGAAATACCCACTTGTAGATCTTCTTTGATCTAGATCTCTAATCTAGTATGCATCAACAAATTCACAAATGTCCAAAAATATGTCCATTCTTGGTCTTCCTTGCTAGCACAAACCATAATCACTGGTGCTACGCAAATACCTCAAAACTCACTTCACTGCTTTCCAATGCTCCTTCCTTAGTTTTGACATACAACTAATCAATATTCCCACTGCATGTGCAATGGCTAGTCTAGTATAGACCATTGCATACATCAGGCTACCAACTACACTTGCATATGAAACATGTGACATGTCATATTCCTCTTCTTATGTCATGGGACATTGCTTAGTAGATAAATGTTCACCTATAGGAATAGGAGCCTTCACTGGTTTATTATCCTACATATTAAACCTCCATAGTATTTTCTCAACATACTTCCTCTAGTTTAACTAGGGCTTCCTCTTTTCCCAACCTCGTTTAATTTTCATGCACAAAATATAGTTTGCAACAGAAAGGTCCTTCATGTTGAATTTGGAGGACAATTGGGTCTTCAAATCTTGGATAATTTCTTTGTCATTCCAATCAACAAGATATCATCTAGATACAAGACCAGATAAATAACATGATCACCAATTAATTTAAAATGCACACAATGTTCCTCTTTGCTTATAGGGAATCCAAGACCCCGTATATATGTATCAAATTTATGATACCACATCCTTGGTGATTGTTTTAACCCATACAAAGATTTTTTTAACTTTCATACCAATTCTTTCTTTCCATTCAACAGAAAGATTTCAGGTTGCTTCATGTAGATCTCTTATTCCATATCTCAATGAAGAAATGTTTTCTTCACATCCACCCATTCTACCCCAAAGGAACAACAAACAATAGTAGATAAAAGTAATCTAATAGAAGCTACCTTGGAAACAAGAGAAAAAATATCACAAAAATAAATTCCCAACACCTAGGAATAACCTTTTTCTACCAATCGAACTTTGTATTTCTCAACTTTTCCTTCATTCATCTTCTTCTTAAACACCAATTTTGTAACACCCGCTCCTCCAAGGTCTACCTGAGTAACCAGCCAACCAGGGTAAAAATGCGATGAGAGAGGCCACTATAAGGGATTCAATCTCATTGGTGACCTTAAGGAAATGTAATCAATGGAACACATCAATCAAACCCATCCACATCAGAAACAACAGCCTCATGAGACATGTCAGCCACTCAAACATCCTATCCCTGAGTCCCAGTGATGTTTTAAGCCTTTTAACCCATGGTCTCTCTTATGATATAGGCATGAAAGTGTCCAGAAATCTAGATTCACTCTCATAGGCCTATGTTTTAGCCTCCATGGACTTTTCTCAGAAGACCTACGCCAGCCTCCCTGATATTTGAGCCACTTTTCTAGCCCAGAATCTCGGGCTCTGATCAGAACTTGTTACAATATCCAAAATTCATCAAATACATGATGACAATGCTAATAAATCAAAACCAGCCTCAGGATTAGGCCTAAGAATCCCCAACTGAGACTGGCATACTGTCAAACACTTGGCATCAATGCAACCTACAAGTTTAGGATACAAGATAGAGCATGAATAACTAATGGAACTAATGAAACATAACCAAAAGGATCACCAATTTCTCCATTGAAATTTTATAACACCTATTAGGTCTTGCATTGATCATTTTAACAATTGCAAGTAAATACATGAAATAACCACGACATGAACCAATCATATAACCATTCTTACAACTAGCATAGAGCCATATAGATATCAGAGATATGACAGCCATCAAATCTACTTATAAACAAGTGCAAAAGTAAGAGAACTTAGCTTTTATTAATCGTAGGAAAATTTTACCAGGTTTGGCACTTACACATACCACCTAACCATAGACGCGCCAGAACTAAATATTTCTTTCTGCCAGTCATCCCCATGCCATATTACAAACATGAATGTGGGATTTCATAGGATAACCAATCCAAGAACAACCAATGGAATCCAAAGGTTAAACCACCTCCACTCTCACCAAATTGTGATCACACCAAATCCGGTGCTCCGATCACAACCGAACTGAACTTGGAATGCCATCTAGAATCCATCACTATCCTTGCAGAATTTTTCTTCTCCTTGTCTCTCAGGCTTTACCAAAATCTAATCCTGGATCACTAGGCCCTAAACTCAGACCTGTCTCTTATGCTTTACCACAATCTGATCCCAGATCACTAGGCCCTAAATGGATACTCTCCCTCAGGCTTTATTGTGTATCCCACAAAAATTGGGGAAGGGATTCCTAGGCCTTTGGGAATGAAACTTGGGACAACCTCCACCCCAGATCCTGAAATCCATCCGACAAACCAGAGCCGAAAAACTAAAATAAGTATACCAACACCATGGCATCCACAAAAAGGCAAGGCTAGGCTGAAAGCTAATGTCATAACCTAGCAAAACCATGCCCCGATAACAATAGAACTATACACCAACATGCAAAGCCATGCATGTCCAAACCAACTAGGAAATCACACATGCAAAAGGTTACCTGCAAATATTCCTACTGAAGGTGCTTGATCCTGCTTTCCCTTCGTTAGTCCTTTCTTTACTTCCTTTCCCTTTGTTTTCTTTTCCTTCCTTGCTCCAAAGCTAGAATGCTCCGAGAAAACTCTAAGTGACCAAGAGTGAGAGAGAGAAGGCGAATAATGAGAGAGCTCAAAACTTGAACTGACAAAAAGCTACCAACTGATCCTCATAAGAGATTTTATTAATTAGGCCTCTATTTTCTTCATCTTCCATTATTTTCCTTTATTTTCCTCCTCACATCTAACCTGTGACTTTTCACCTTACTTTTACCCTAATTTCCTTTATTTTCATAAATAAATGTGCCAAAATTGCCTTTTTTTCTTTTAATGCATTTGCCTTAGCCTTTTCCAATTTTCCTTATCCAAAACACACATCAAGTGATGCCCACTAGGATATCTTTTCCCAACATTCACGTTGGAATACGTCTCCCTTAACCATGGTCTTATTTTTCCTTTATTAAGTTTTATTACATGAACTTTTCACTAGGGCTTTTACAAAACTCTCCCCCTTTGGGAACACCGTCCTCGATGTTAAACCACACCAAGACATCAATAAAACCACTAAAAAGGAAACATACTACCCATGGAGATTTATAACCTAGCTTGTTGAAGTATTTACAATGAAAGACCTGCTCAAAAGAAAAACATCATGGCAACATGACAAGATAAAAACCATAAAACTTATTGGATATTTATAACTTAGATCATGGTGGTATTTACATCCATATACATATACATACATATACCAAAACACCAATAAAACATATGCCAAATATATATTAACATCAAATAAAAACTGCTTTTCCTGAATTGGCAAACAATGAAGGATACAGGGCTCGCATCTGATCCACCATCTCCCATTTAGATTCTTCAGGCCCAAAGTTCTCCCACTACACTTTAACTTTCTCTACGACTCTATTCTTGAGCATGAGATGATTCTGCTACAATATGCATTGAGGCTCCGGCTGGAACTCTCCTTCTTGCTCCACCTATAATACAAACCAATCAATAACATGATCGAAATCCTTTATATTCTTCTTAAGAAATGAAATATGGAAAAAATCATGGAATTTCACTATTGGAGGTAGTGCAAGTCAGTATGCCACCAGTCCAATCCTCTCAAGGATCTCCAAAGGCTTGCAATACCATGGTGCAAACTTGGCACATGAACCAATCTGTAAGGAGCTCCTCTTGGGCTTGATGAAAAAATACATATGCTCCCCAACTTGAAAATCCTTGACTACCTTGTGTTGATTCACATAACTCTTATGTCGATATTTTGTTGCCTTTAGATTCTTCTTTATAACCTGCATTTCTTTCTCCATGTCTGCCAACATATCTGGTCTAATAAGCACCTTGTTCACTAGGTCACTCCAGTTGATCACAGTGTTACAACTTCGTCCATACAATGCCTCGAAAGGAATCATCCTCAATGACTTTACTAATTCAAAGCTCCAAAGTTCTACTTTGAGATTTGAATTGATAAACCTTGGTACTGAGGATAATCCACAAAACATCAATCTGGGATTAGGACTTTCCTCAGAAGAAATAATTGCATTCATTAGATTATTGCATAAATATAAAAATGTCTTCGCTTGGATATATGATGATTTGAAAACATACGACACATCTATCATACAACATACTATTCCAATGCTTTCTGAACAAAAACCAGTACAACATAAATTAGGGAAGATTCATCCTAACTTAGACAGTCAAATAAAAGTTGAATTAAACAAACTCTTAAAAGCTAAGATAATTTTTCCTGTTAGACATTCAAACTATGTGTCTAATATGGTGCCAATACAGAAGAAAAATGGTGACTTTACAATTTATATCGATTTTAGAAATCTTAACAAAGCAAGTCAAAAGGATAACTTCCCTTTACCTACCATGGAACAAAAACTCCATTCAGTAGTAGGTTCTGAACTGATGTCCTTCTTAGATGGCTTTTTAGGGTATAACCAAATTTTGGTACACCCTGATGAAAGACTCAAGACTAATTTTAGAACCAAGTGGGGAACTTATGCCTACCAAAAAATGCCTTTCGGATTAATCAATGCTGGAGTTACATTCCAAAGAGCAATGGACATAGCATTCAAAGGATTGATCAATAAATTAGTGTTTGTCTATTTATATGATATTATTGTGTTCTCTAAGAAAAGATCAAACCATTTGCATGATTTGAAACAAATCTTTGAACGCTGCAAAAAGTATGGTATCTCACTCAATCCAAAGAAGTCCTTTTTTTCTCTTGATCAAGGTAAGCTCTTGGGCTTCATTGTTTCAAAGGATGGTATTTATATTGATCCAGAAAGAATCAAAGAGATTTCTAACATTCCATTCCCTCATAATAAAAAATCCATGTAATCATTTTTAGTTCAAATTAACTTTGTAAAAAGATTTGTCCCAGATTTTTCACAGATTGTTTTACCATTACAAACCATGATTAAGAAAAATTCAGTGTTTAAGTGGGGGCCTATAGAAAAAGAAGCATTTGATTCCATCAAACAATTAATCATAAATGCCCCTTCTTTAAGCACTCCTAATTTTTCAAATCATTTCATGTTATATACTCTTGCATCTGATTCATCTTACGCAGCAGTGCTGACGCAAATTAATGATCAAAACTTGGAAGCACCAATCTCATTTTATAGTTCAAATCTTCAAGGAACTGAACTTAATTAATTAGAAGTTGAAAAACAAGCCTTTTCTATATACAAAGCCATTAAACACTACAGACCCTTTCTCTTAAAAGCTCACACAAAAGTTATAGCCCCTTTTTCAGCAGTAAGACAATTACTAGTTCAAAGGGAATTAGGAGAAAAGAGAGCAAATTGGGTCACAGCATTACAAGAATATGACTTGGAAATCAAACCAGCATAGATTGTCAAAGGCTAAGGTTTTTGCAAGTTGTTAGCAGGAGCTTCTAATATTTAGGAACATGAAGGTACAAAAGATACTGAAGAAATCAATCAGATAAGTACCACTAATCTTGAATCCCAATATGCAGATCTGATTTTCTATTTGAGAAATGGATATGCTCCTTCTAATATTTCTTATAAAAACAAACGTTCCATACAACTAAAAGCAAAAAACTTCATAATTATAAATGATTTATTGTTTAGACAAAATTATGATTTAATTTTGTTAAGATGCTTAGAAAAACCTGGAGCGCAAAAGGTCCTGCAGGAGCTACATGATGGACCAACAGAGGTACATTTTGGAGCTGATACAATAGCTCACAAGATCATTCATGCTGGGTATTACTGGCCTACCTTATTTAGAGATACTCATGAATATGTAAGGAAATGTCAAATTTGTCAAACTACTAGTGGAAGACAAAGGAAGCCAACTTTCCCTTTGCAACCAGTCAACATTGAATAGCCTTTTGAACAATGGGAACTGGATATCATTGGGGAAATCATGCCACTTTCGTCCAAACAACATAGGTATATTCTTAGAGCCACTGATTACTTTACTAAGTGGGTTGAAGCAATTCCTTTGAAGACAACAAACTCTGAGGCAATCATTGAATTCATAGATCAGTTCATCATTACCAGGTTTGGTGTCCCAAACGCTCTTATTTTTGATAATGCATATTACTTCTCTAGAAATTCTATATTTGAGTTTGCTATCAAAAGGGGATTTAAATTTAAATATTATGTAAACTACTACCCTCAGGGTAACAGTTTAGTAGAATCCAATAAAAATCTTATCAAAATCATTAAGAGAACTATCGAATAGAATCATAAAAATTGGCATAAGTCTTTGATATTTGCACTATGGGCTGACCAATTAACACGAAAGGCCTCCATAGGCACTTCTCCATTTAATCTAGTGTATGGAAAGGAAGCTGTCATACCAACAAACTTAGTACTTCCATCACTAGCTTTAGTGCAATTTATTGAAGAAAGTCCCTCATCTTCTATTCAATTAAGACATGATCGAATCCTAAAACTAGAAGAAGAAAGGGAGAAAGCCCAAATTATACATGCAAAACATCAGCAGATTATTAAGTCATATTTCGATGCAACTTCAACTGGCTCAAAACATTTAAAAGTTGGTGATCTAGTTTTGAAGTGGACAAAGCCCATGAGGATAAAGGAAAATACACTAAGGCCCTTCTACATTCATATTGCAAGATCTATCAAGAAAGAGAGATTCTCTTCCTGTCAACGGCCTTATTTTGAAAAATTCTTCAATTAAGGAGGTAACCCCTTCTCCCTTTGTAAATATTCAATTTTTAGCAGGATTTTTGTGAATAAATTAAGTTTTTTAAAATCCTAGCAAATAATGTTGTGAAAAGCCTTCCATTGGTCTTTGCTATATTGAAAAAGTTACTCCAAAGAAAATAATTTTAATATGTACTTTTATGAAATGGAAGCCTTAAAGGAAAAAGAAAATTCTAGGAAATTAGGTATAATTAGACTCTGAAATCCCATTTTATTTTTGTGAAATCTTCTCAAAACTTAGAAATACTGTAAATCATTTTAAAGTTTTAGAAGCATGAAAATAGTTATCAATACAAAACAGAGACTAATTCAATCTTAGCATCTTCAACTCTTACCCTGTCATCCATATTCTCTTAAGGAGAAAATTTTTCATCCCATCCATCAAAGTTTATAATTACTCAAAGTGTAATTCTAAAATATATTTGATATAAAAGATAAGAGGTCTTATTACAAGCCTGCTTACCATGATCATAGGGGAATAGTTCAACTGACGTTACCAACACTCCATACCAAAACAAGGTAATGGCTTATAATGATAAGACAAGGGGTCTCATCACGAGCCAGCTTATTCAGTTAAATTACAACCAATGAATGGCATTGTCAACAGCTGGCCACCAAACCAGGATATTGGCTTTTTATCTTATAAAATAAGGAAAAAAGGAAAATGCAATACAAAAAAAATGGAAACATACCTTTTGGATTCATTCTTTTTAATTATACTCTGAAAGAGAAGGAATAATGAATGATCAAATGGTTAAAAGGTAACCTTGTCGAAACTATAGACGTTTGCTGGCAGTAGAGGCTCTACCTATGACAAAGGAGTCATTATAAAAGCTAAGTTGGAAAATTATTTTGTTTTATCATTATCAACCAATTAAGGTTTATTTAAAACTTATAATGTATTTAATTTTAAGAAGAGAAGGAAATAGAAAAAATAGCTATCATTACTTTCAGAATCTATGATTATCTAGTTATATTAGATTTTCTCCATCAATTAAGGTTTTCAGATTAAGAAAGATAAAGTATTATTTTACTTTCTCAGAGATAACTATTTCTCCCAGTGAATTGCCAATTGTTGTGCTAATCAACAACCCCCCATTTCTTAAAAAGTATTTACATAAAATTTAAAGAAGAAATGGGTTCCTTAATAAGATTTCTGTGTTCATAAATAAAATTGGTATTAACCCATCATTAGGAAAATGCTTATTAAAAGGATCAAGGTAAATCAATCATTTGGCAAGTCTTTTTTGAATAAAAATAAAAGGCATGACTTTAAAAATATTATGAAACCATTCATTATTACGGTAAATCGATCGGAAGATCGCATATCGCAATAACAAAGGAAACATACGCAAAGCCAAAATAAACATTACCCATTCACTGTGATCTGAAAAGGCAATCACAATCAGATATCAGAAAAGCCAAATGCCAAGCACAATATAATGGAGCCCCTTAATTCCTCCAATGCGATAAAGCATATCGCAATCGGCAAACCAGCGATGAAAACAACAAGCCAACACATAATTGAAGGCAGACTCAAATCCTTTGATGCGATAAAACATATCAAAATCGCCAATCAACGAAATCACATTGACAGAACCATAAAGCCTGAGTCCATTCCCGATTGCGATATATTTATTAGGCGCGCATCTCAAGGATATATTTAAATTGGTTTGCATGCATTATATCACTTATTCGAAGATCAGAGATATTCAAAGCAAGTGTTAAATCCTTTCCCTTGATATTCCTGATCACCGATTTGCAATTTATCAATGATCATCCATCAAACAAATCTAAGGCATGCTTCAATTAATCATTTGGCATATAAGCGACATGATGGGCATCTAAAACCATCTTTACCATGATTGACAGGTTAAACGACTATTCAATAAAGCAGTCAAGGGTAGATCTTTTCTTTATATTTCATCCGAAGCAACCTTTAACTATATTCCATTACCACCTACTATCGACGTAACTTCTTTTTCATTATCATATTGGTTTGTTGCAGTATTTCTCCGTATCACAGTTTTGCAATTGCTTGTGCAGAATTCTGCTAAAAATATAAATTTGAAGCAAAATGGGAAGGAAGTCAAAGAAATCTGTAGTAGCAGCTCAGCCAACCAAAGATCCCGAACCAAGTAAAAAGGGATTAATATCAGAGACAACATGTCTCGGACTAGGAAATACTAGCTGGGAAGGTATCTATAATCTAATTGAAATTTAAGATCCTGAAGAACTATTAGAAGATCCATGGCTGATTCAACTGATAAGTCTGAAGGAACTCTTAAAGAGTTGGCATGCTCCTTTCTTCACAGAATAGCTGCCCAAACTAAAGTCCTCCCATATACTGATGTTGTGAGATGGGTAGTGGAAAAAGTTCCAGTTATAAACAAAACCTTTTGCACAACTGACGAGAGGATATTCAGCTCATTTCAGCCATATGATCTAAGGAAAATGTATCACTTACCTGAACCTGAAAATTGGTACAACAAAGCCTTTCTTGAAGCGTTTGCAAAAGAAAATGAGTCAGAATTACCCCCGATTAAGCAGTGGAGACATTTTCCCAAGAAGCACAAGCACGAATCATCAGGTAAGTACTCTGTGGACTCATTGGCTTCTCCTTACTGTTATGCTGGGATATGATGTGTAGAATGTGCGGAATACATGACTCTGCTAAGTTTACTATAGAAATGGTCCCTCTAATGGAGGCGGCAATCAATGGCTATGTAATGGATTGGGCCAATATTTTATTCGACAAATTAGCCACAACAATCCTTGAGTATAGAGATAATGCATATCAAACTACTAGGACCATTCCCCCATTCTATTACAGTGCATACATTATGGACACTGTTTGTTTCAATTTTGAATTTCCATTGCTCGGGTGGAGATGGACCCCCACAGACCCTAAACTAATCCATATCTATCATGATCAGTTATGGAAGGCTAATTACAAAAACCATTTGTACAAAATCTGCAACGGTTTTATTATGCCTATTTTTTACTCTATTTTTGATAAGCCTGCTCCAAAGATATCCCCGGAAGTAGAAACAAATTTGACAGCAGTAGGAAGTTGGTTTGGGGAAGAAAAATTCACTTATATAAGGCATTTTGGTAGCTTTACAAAACCTCATGTCCTTCCACTGTATGTGCCCGATAAACTGTTAGCTCGGGAATTATCCTGTCAAATAACAGTAGAAGGGACATCCAAAACCCTTAGAAATTCCAAGAAACGAGCATGGCCTACATTCCCTTTAAGATGCAGTTTTTTCACTCTTTGTGATTACAAACACGTAGAAAAGGAGGCAAAAAAAATACAAATGTTGAATCTTGCAACAATCCCCAATAGAAAATATGATCCAAGAAAAGTTGCCTATAATGTTCTTGAACAAGCCAAACATGCAAAGTTTGATCATGAAAAGGATGACTTCGATGATCTATTTTCCTCAACGCAATCTTTATTTCAAGTTAAATCATTGGCTGGAATCAAATATCAAGATGAAGGATTAGAGGTGTTTAATATGCTTAGAGAGTAGAGGTTGCAAACTCTGCCTTTAGACCTCTTAGTCACAGATCCTAAAGCCCAGTCATCAAGTCAGGTTGAACAAATAGTTACTAAAAATATTTCCGATGTTGAAAAGATCTTCGAACATGAATGGGAACGAGAACAGAAACAGGAACAGGAACAACAATAGAAACAAGGAAAAGATAGCCAACTCATGGATATAGATACTCAGATTGATCCCAAGCTTCTTCAAGAATCGCAATAGTTTGATTCCATTATAAGCAATACTGAGACCTTACAAGGATTCATCACACCTGAAGTGACAACTAGCCACAAAACATCAACTAGTACGGTTCCAACTGAAGGAACCAGTGGCCCACCCATCATTCAGAAAGAAATGGAGATAATTCTAGAAAATCCATCTAATGAAATCATCCTACATGTAGAAGAAATACCACCTTTAGATGTCTTTTACAGCCCCAAATATAAGGTTGTAGTAAAAAGACAAAGGAAAAAGAGAAAGTTTGATCAATCCTCTCTTTTACCTACACAAACAGAAATGGCTAATGTGGTATGGAGAAAGAAATTAATCCTTCTGAAGACCTTACAAAACTCTCTCAATATGTCGGGGCATACTTGGCAGCTACTATGGGTAAAGAATCAAAGGTTAGCAATTTACTCAAAGAAAAAGATCAGACAATTGTTTCAATGGAAGCACGAGTATCCGAAAAGCAACAGGAAATAGAGTAGTTGGAACAACAATTAGCAGCACAACAACAATCAAAGAACTAGCTAAATGAGCAATTACTCAAGGCGAAGCAGAGGATAGACCAGAGTGCAGCACAAAAACCAAAAGAATTATCCTTAGCATTGGCCAAGCTAAAGACAATGAACGAGAAATTGAGAAAAACAAAAGATGAGCAAATCGCTCAACTGACTCAACAAATAGAAAAGTTCAAAAGTCTTCCTAAACTAGTAGAGTTCAGATCTAAAGCTCTCCAGATCAATAAGGCATTGATTAAACAGTTAAATTTACTATGTCGTAATATTTCTCTTGTTGAGCCCCTCTATGAGATTTCTTCTTCAATGATTGACAAATCAAATGATGCAAGGTAGAATTTGGAATAGGCCGATGAGACATTACCAAACTTTCTTGCCTGGCAAGAAGCCAATGAAGGGAAGGCTGCAAATCTTCCTATAATTCTAGAATCACATAAGGAAATTCTTTTCCTAGAATGGAAATCCCAATTGATGAAAGCAGAAAGGGAAACTTCAAGATCTAGATCAGTAACTAATAATTTGATTGAATTAATAATGATACTTTTTATCTCTCTAATTTGATTTCAGAGTGCACTCCAGGTAAATTGCCATCGGTTAAAGCACTGGAGTAGTCATGCAAGAAGAATTTAGAAAAGAAGGAAAGATTAATTGCAGGCATACAAAGTTTAACTTGGGACACCTTTTGGTTCTTCCTGGCTAAACCACATAGTCAAAAAGCAACATTGAAATGTTTAACCGATGCAATCGGTTACATGATTCCCGAAATTCATGATGCTACATATTCAGCCCAACTGCATTCACATCTAAGTCACCCTCCATAATTGCAACCAATGCTTGCTATATGCCAGCTCAAACCAAAGGATGATCGGCCGAAAAGATGAATCATTCTACTGACTGCAAGCATGCCTATTTCAAGGATATTTTCATGACTTGGTTATACCATATCATATCATTTTTATTTCATAATCAATTAGCTTAGATAATATTTATAGACCCTTTCATGTCTTTAGAAAGGGTCCTCAATTTTTGTATAAAAATTGGATCAGGAGTCACACTATTGTGCTTCTGATATATATTTTTTACGAAGACTGGGCCTATATTCTGATTTTTAATGAAGAATACTTTGATGAGATATGCACTATTGCTTTTTGTGAGAGTATTTCTAGGTTGGAAGACAAGATCTGAATGTGATTGATATCGGAAAGGATTCGAATTACATATGGTACTATTATCTATGTCTTTTCTCCATTCTTTTATATGAATCAACGTTTATTCATCTTGCTATCATTTGATATACGTATGTGTTTTAACAACAGTCCTTATACTTATGACTATTGAATGCTTAAGGAATGCTATTCTTTCAATCATATTTATGTCAATGATATATAAAGAATAGTGTAATAATGTTATAATTATTACTTTGTTCAACTACTTGAACAAAGTAATTATCATATGAATGAATGTCTTTATTTATCAATAGAGTCATCTATATGCCTATTTGTAGATAAAGATCGTCAAAAGTTACACTAAAGTGGAAATTTCCCGAGATAGATTAGTTGTTTATAATTTTTCATTTTAGAATAAATCATTCATCATGATCATTAGATAATAGAAAATCAACCACTTATCCATCATATTTAAAAATCATTGGGAAATTGGTCCAATTATATCCAGTTGGAGCCACCACACCAAACAGGAAAGGAGCTGCCTTTAAGGTTTGGACTAGGCGGTTTTCCCTGATGTTGATGTAGTGATTTTCAAGGTGTCAACATCGTTGTACATTGGGATCATCCTGTAAGCTAGTCAGGGCCTCAAATGATTACTCAAACAATTGTGTGTAGTCTGCTACTAAACTGTCAACTGCCGCTACTGCTTCTGTGATAGCAGTCGTCCGATGCTCCTTTATTTTTGGCGCGATTTTGATCTAGTGGTACCCCAAGAACCCATCAGTGAAGGAATATGCTTCCTGGCCACCTACATTGTCCAACACTTCATCAGTGAATGGAGTCAGGAAAGGATCATGTATGAAAGTGTCATTCATCTTTCTGAGATCCACACATATCCTTATTTCATCCTTATGCTTCTTCTCTTGTACCACCATTGGGCATACCTAGTCAGATTCTTCCACAGCCTCAATAATGCCTGCCACAAGCATCTTGTCTAGCTCTAAGTGGACCTTTTACTTATTCTTCAAATTGAGATGGTAAGGCCTTTGCTTAACCGGCTTCGCGTCGGGCTTCAATGTGATATTTAGAACACGTAGGTCCTAGATTATCCCTTTTAGATCCGTAAACTTGGTAGGGAATAAATCATGGTATTCACAAAGAAATTCAGCAACCTTATCCACCGTCATGTCATCCTAGTAATCTCCAATCTTCGTGAATCTGAGCTCTGCCTCTGTACCAATGTTTACTTGCTTCGTTTTAAGCGGCGTTGTTATATCAACATTCTCAACCTGTGGTTCTTCAACCTCGTGGTGACCCTCTGTTTTAGGGATGTTAATATTTCACGGATCCTCATCCTCTTCCTTAGTAGTTACATTATAGCATTCTAGCGTGCGACTCAGCTGAGCAGCCCACTCAGGCTAAATCAGGTCCAAAGTATCTTGCGGTATCCTAAAGATTTCTCCTTCCACCTCTTGTAGTGTCTCATCAATATAGTCAAACCCATCTTCAAAACTCAATGCAATTATGAATCATTCGTGAAAAATATCCCATTCACCTGTACCATGGTAGAGCTCTGTTTCTACATACCATTTGATTGGGACAACATCCAGGGTGTGACAAAATAAGTGCACCCATTCAAATTGGGGCTTCTCTCCATAAGCCTGAGCCCATTTGGCCAAGTGCGCATGCTGGTCATCCTTCCCATCATACTTGTTTGTCATTCACACCTTTGGCTTCCCAAAGCATGTCATCATTATTCTCCTATATTCGCACCAATCATCAAAGCTTCCCTTAAACGTACCCCACCATCTTGCAAGCATAGCGTGCAGTGCCTAGTGCAACACCTGGAAGCATTGTTTTTTTGGCACCTCTCTCTCAAATGCATCCAAAAAGATATATACATCATTTAGGCCATGATAAATAGGTAGATTTCTTACCTACGATGACACATAGTGCAGCGACTAGGTCATAATGTTACAACTTAATATAGTTACTTCATGTAACCAATTCTCTTAGCACTCTAATTCTTCATTAGAGTCCAAGGTGCATGAACTCTCACGATCCCATGTAATTATTCCATTGGCTATTGGATTCACCCAGTCTTGGTCTCGCGTTGTTATCTTATAGATACATTCTAGATCATCATCACTCTCATAATTACAGATTGGTTCAGTATAGCGTGATTCTTCAGCAGGATCTAGGGGTACTATGACGCGGAGTGATTTCTTTTCAATTATCATCTTTCGCTTCTTTAGATTGATTACTCCATTGATATCAGTAGCCCAATAAATTCCAAGGAGCGAAGGATAGGGGTTGCTATCATCCATAATTTCTATTACTTCAAACTCAACCAGTGCACTCGCATCTTCAATATCTATGGTCATCCCCTACAGCCACTCCATGGGGATGACCATCTGTATATTTGCCATCCTTAGTTGAATCAGAGACCATTTCAGCACGAGTCTCCCTATTTGTTCCCAAGTCTGCTTCAGTAAGATGTTCGCATCTGACCCCAGGTCCAAATTAACTTGCTCCATTTCATACTCTCCTATTTGCGTGGTTAGTCTCATCTCCCATCTTCCTCTTGTTTTATGCTTTCCAATATTTCATACTATGCACAACTCACCCGGAGTGTTTTTGACACATCTATTTATGAGCTCCTGCAACCCCTTTACAGCCTTGCTATCACATAGTATCTTCTTGCAGGTTTCCAAGAAGGTAGTAAGCATAGAAGGGTTCATCTCCTGATTAGGCTTATCCTTGCTCCTTGAGGTGGAGGCCTCAACAAAGCTCTTCTTAGCTTCCATGAATGTTTCACGTGAGTGCTCCAAATCAAACTCAACCTCCTTCGTCAAAGCTTTGCAAACCCATGTACTATCTTCGGGGTATTTCCCTTGTCATCTCCTATTGTCATTCCACTTCGGAGTGCTATATTCATGTTTGGATCCTCTTTATGTGGCTCAGACCTCATCATATGTAGGTTCTAAGTTGGCAGAGGTGGTAGCGTCCCTCTATCATGTATCCTAGATAACATCGAAGGACAGTCTTCCATTTCATGATCATACATAGTGCAATACTTGCATGACGGATGTGCTGGGTTAGTGAAATCACAGGCATAATGTCTTGGTCCTCTATAATTGTAGCAGATCAACTATCCTCAACCTCTTCTAGGTCCTCCTCCTGCTCGGCCTTGTCCGTTCCCCTAAAATCTCATTTGCACCATCCCCACACTCTAGTCAGGGGGCTACATTTTTGCCTCGACCCTATAAGCAGGCATTCTATCCATCATCAATTTGTAACTTTTGTAGTTATGCTCATCATTCCCTATCGACCTACAAAATTTTCAAAATAGCTACTATAGTGTCTATACAAACTTTTCCAACAAATGACTTTTATCCGTGGCATGCTTTCCTCCTACCTTACATATAGCACACCACAATGCAAGCCCCGTGCACGGTCCTGCTTGAGCTTCTCGCCTCAAAGGAATCGGTCCTCCTCCTACAATATAGTTCACAAAGACCGGGAAAAGTTCTTTGTCATGTCGCTAAACCTTGCATTTCAAGCACCATACCTCTTCGAATGCCTCTAGATGAATTGTTTTGTCCTACTTCATACATTACATCTCGAGGGAAAGATTTTTCAACTGCGCATGGATGTGTTGAACCCACATATTTGGAACTTGCATCGGTGTTTCATGTAGCCTCATGGAAATCTCCAAGGCCTCTGCCTAAGTTGTTATCTTCTATTGTGACAACGCAACCCTTAGGTGTGCCAGGAGCAAAGACACAAACCATTCGCGATGATTTCCATTTGTTAAATTCATGTTATCCTCATGGATCTTACCCTTCAACCTTTGATCTAATTGCCAAGGTGTCTCGCCTAGTTGCATTGTGATTTTGTTGAATCCCATAAATGATTGTGCCTCAGATTTAGGCCTACTGAATTCACTATTCAGTGTGATCTGGATGTCTGCCACTACAACATTTGGGTTATCATTAGAGTACTTGATATACTAGGTCAACGCGCACTCTTGCAGAGCACTATCCAACGTTGCCTTGTTTATGTGATCATTTATAATTCCCTGAGCTTCCCATAAAACTTTCATGAGGAACCAGAACTGGTCCAGGTCCTCATTTCCCAAGCCTTTGACCAAAGGAAGCTTCAAGGAATTTTCCAAACTGAACTGTGGTGAAGGTGGTGTTGGTACGGGTGAAGTCGTAGGTGGTGGTGGTGAAGTTGGAGGTGGTGTGGGTGGAGGTGGTGTTTGCAGGAATCCTTGTCTTATTAACTGAATAGCACTTCGTGGAGAAACATGTGCTATCCCTTCTTTGTCACCTCACAGAGGTGAAATCAATGGACTATATTCAAGACCCTTTTTTCCTTCATTCCTGTAAGTTTTTCCACTTCGTGTAGCATCAAACATCAAGGTAGCTGCATAACCCATTTTCCACATAATAGCATCTTAATCCAGGTATTCGAAGATTTCACGTACTTACCTCGTGGTCCTTTGAAAAAGTGCCACTCTGCCTCATTGTAGTTGATTGAGGTGTTGACCATGAATTCAGTCACAAATCTTCCTATGACACAATTGAGCCAATGATCGACAGTGTGGGTGATCTTATCCTCAGATGCTTCCAACCTCCATACTAGCTCCAAGTCCACACAATAGGACCTTCAAGTTTCCACCTTGGCTATCTTATAGCTTCATGATCCACTCGCATAGCTCAATCTGAAAGGAGCAGAAAAAGATTTCGTGTATTTCTGTATATAGGTACATGTCTAGCCACTATTCCTTTGTCACTCCTGGACTTCTATTCTCCTGTGCCACAAATTTGTGGATCTTCCTATCCAGCTAGTCCTTAATCTCTTTCTTAGTTGGATTCTAGTGATACGACATCACACATCTCTTATGTAGATTCTGGTCCCAGCAACAGAACCATTTGTTGGCTTGTGGGGGCCTGACCCATGTTCAATGTCAATTAGGCAAACAAATCCCTACACTACTAGCCCTTTCGGCATCAACCCAAAAATCATGGACTAATCTCTCACCCAAAGCAATATGGGGGGATGCTAGAGCCAAGTTTCTGCACCCAGAGATAGTGGTGATTTCTATTTATTCCTTCTATTCCTACCTTCGCGCAGGTCACTTAGTTCTAGGGCTCTGTCTACCTAATGCCTTATTCCTCCCTTCGATACCTCCCTGAAAGTGTATGAATGACCTTCAAGCAACCCTAACCCTCAATTCAGATACTTTCACATTTCTAACGCACAAATTGTCGAGTTATCTTAAGAGTCTTACTTATCTTATTAAATACTCACAGTTAGCACCACGTAAACATATATTCTTATTTGTGTTCAATTATCGAGCATACACATTCACGCATCACATAAGCATTATAAATGAAATTCATACATAATATGACAAGTTGCATTAGTCAGAACAAAGACACAAAATTTGCAGAATACTTCTCTTTATTGATATCTCCAAGCGATTACAAACTCTATCCGCCCTGCGCACATAGTTGCAGCGGTCCATGCACTCAGCTGCGGACTTCTACTCTAGGCCTCTGCGCACTGAACTGCAGAGCCTCTACCTATGCTACAACCTAAAACTTAGACTTCTTACTTCATAACTATGACTCTCTTACAATATTTGACTATGATGTCTCTAAAACTAGTTAGAGCTTAATTCTTTTTATATAATCCCATGGTCCGTGGACCATGGGTAGATATTTTACAACCGACTTTACTTTACAAAACTAAGGGTAGAAAACCCTTTATGACTTATGACACCTTCATGCTCCGTGACCACAAAATACAGAGTCTTTAAAAGTTTATTGCAAAATTTGACCAAAACATGGGCTTTTAGCCCCAAAACTATCCTTGGGGGATACTGCTCCCAAAAATTATTCATTTATACACCATTATACATCATCATATGCAATTATATAGATAGAAAATCATCATCATCATCATCAATGCAGCGAAACATAAAAGGAATAGGAGAAGAAATGCATGCAAACACATAGAGACACTAGGATTGGTCCAAGACAAGGGCAAAACCCATTATGGGGAAAACCATTGCAAATATTCTTATTCTTAGATCATCGTCAAATTATTCACCAAAAGAGAGTATATTGATCAAAACTTTATCTAAGCAACAAAACAACTATGCTATCCATGAAACATATCTAATCATGCTTGAAAACAAAACCTTGATGCTGATGATTGTAATATGATGTTACTGACTGTAGATGACTATTGGAAGACATTTTTGAAAGCAATCACATTATGCCGAACACTGCTAAACACTAAGCAAAAACTTCAGAATACTGACATTTCAACTTTGTGTCTTGTACGAAGGGAGGAGGAGTTGTGCAAGAATCTATAGTAGACTTGGACACACTCTGTGAATTATATGCTAATGTCTATGGCATCTCGAATGCTCCCAAACCATTTTGTGCATGCATTTTGAGACAAACTCTCTAGATCTTCTCAAAAACCCTTGGACACTCTCTTATAGTCCAGGACCTCCCGAACACTCTCAGGATGACTTTGTGTGAGCGTCTTGGGACTGACACCTCAAAATATGGCTCTGGAACTCTGGACGTTGTCATAAGCTTCTCTGCTAGTGTTTATGGCTCTCTAGATGATCCCATAGGATTTTGTGCTAGTGTCTAACAACTAGAATGCCTAGTGATATGCCAGTGTCTAGGGCTAGAAAGCCCTAGATTAGTGAAAGCTTTGACCTTGATATTTTGGACCCTTGTGAGAAATTTACTCCTATAGACCTGTGCGAACCAATAAGATAAGAGAAGAGAATATGGCTTGATCGAATGTGTCTTAATGAGTTTGAGTTCTCTTCTATTTATAGGCTTTCATGAGTGTCCACTTGAGGTTACACAGGTACCCATGTGGTTAGGGTCAACCCATTCCATAATACATGTTGATATTTAGGGTCAACCCATTCCATAATACATGTTGATATTTAAGTTGATTTTGGTCCTCTCGAAAAGAGGAATATAATGCAATCATTTGATCTATCTAAGGTGGAATTTGACCACAATTGTAAAAATTAACACTCCCTCTCAACTATGGATAATTTGACTCGCCAATATCTATCCATTGATCAATATGCCATTTTGGAATCTTCAAGTGACATCTTGTATCATCATAGATTGAATCTATCATGTTTTCATCATGCCATTTCCATCTCAAGTGTCTTGTCATCACAAATAATCATTGTAAATATCAATCTATGCTTTGCTTGTTCCTGCTTATATCTTGATTGTTCTTGCTCATATGCTGAACATTATTGAATCTAGAAGAAGAAAAATTTATTACCAAAGGGTAGCTTAAGCTACCACCCTTTATCAACTAGGCTACTACTTGGAATCTCTGCCAGTGGGCTGCTACCCAAAATATCATCATCGATTGTCATTGAAGAGCATATCATCAAGGAGCACATCTCATCCTAGAACCACATTGGGGAGAACATCTCGACCAAAAATCTCATGGGGGTGCTATACATCTACAACCCCATACATAGTAATAACATAGCTCATCATATGGGGGAGTACACCCTCGACCTTGGAATCTCATCAGGGAGCTTACCGTCAACCTGTAATTTCATTGAAGAGATTACCCTTAACTTGGAATCCTATTGCCTATCGATCTTCCAAAAAATGACTCTCAGTATCCATTTGGTAGAACACATGCATCATAATCACATTGGGCTGTATGCCCCAAACTACACTCTCAACTTGATGGCCAAACAAGAAGTGGTACTCCCAAAAATCCATGCTTGTGGGTATGATGTAAACTAGGGTATACTCTAAAAATACCAAATAGGGGAGTAGCATTATTCACCATTTTTAACCTCCAAGATAATTTCTAGATTGAAGATTTGACCATTAAAAGTGCCAACTCAGAAATTCACTGGAATAAGAAGTGACAGTTTTGCAGTTGAGATTCTAAGCAAATGAAGAGAAATCTAGAGAATCTGGAACATGGTTTTTGTCCACAATGGACCCAATTAACTTTAACGAATAATGGTTTGCCCAAATTCGGCTTTTACTGAGAGAAACACAGGGTTCTTTGAGCACGATTTTCTCAGATTTGTTGTTGCGGCCGTCCTCCAAATCTCAGCTACAAAGACCAAATTCGCCTTGCTCTTTTTGAAAGATGGATGGAAATATATCTTCTTGTTGATCAATTGGTTGGAAACAATCCAATTTTGTACTAGAATCATGTTGTGATTATCTCTATTGTAACTGCTCTCTACTCTCTCTCTATTTAAATGAAAATAGAGATCAGAGAGGGGGATGATTAATTTGGAGAGGGATGATGAATTTAGAGATGGAGACTTAAGGATTCAGAATTATGATTTGAATTAGAGATTCAGAAGCAAGGATTCATGATAGGATAGGAAGAAGAAGGGATTGTTGCATGTTGTAATTCTCAAGCTTTTGCTGTTGTAATGATTTCATAATTTGATGATTAATATATGATTTGGGAGTTGGTGCTCATTCTTTCATCTGAAGTAGCCCAGCAGCGTCCACTAGCGGCTAAGGGCCCAGCCACTAGTGGATTACGCTGCTGCTGTATTATATCTTTATGCTTCATGTGTGGTTTGATCTCTTTATTTTACTCTGTTTAGTAATCTAACACACTTTACTATTTTACATATCAACGCTGTTATATATACTTGATTGGATACTATCATTATCTGCAACATGAATGCCATGTTATCATTTTAACTTTGTATCGCATTGCTGTTCCTTTTGATAATTGATATAACATTGTTGTTCCTTACAGATTGTCATTCGATTACAAATTAACCGCGCTGTATGTTCCTAAATCGGTACAACTGTATGATGTATTCTTAAATTGTGACTGATGTTTATTCGGGATTGTTGTTCCATTATAATTGTTGTTACTTTATAGCTGTGATTCATGTGTATTGTATTAAAGCTCAGATTACTGTCCCTTTTAATGATAAGTGTGTTGCGTGCTTGACTTCGGTTGTTGTACATTCAAATTTAATCCATTGTTCTATACTTTATCTTTGATAATTTGCTGTTCCATTTCTGTTTGCTATTCAACTCAAAGGCTGTTACTCAATTCTTGTTGATTAAAATTATTGCTGCATTCATTTACGTAGGATAGAGTTTTGCTATTCAATCCTATTTATAGAAGTAGATGATGTTCCATTTCTTAATTGCTGTTCCATTTTCTGTTATTTGCGTTATTGATTGCTTTGGTGTGCAGCAGGGTTGTCAACTTAGAGAACATTGGTTACTGCTTCCTTATTCTCAGATTGATTGTCTTGTTCTAGCTTGATTTCAATTGTATCAATCTCTAGAGGAATGAGTTATTGCTACTGTATCCTCGATTGATGATTGCTGAGTGAATAGTTCGATTTTCGAGCATTTGAGTTTATGTTTTTGTAGTTAGATTTCTTTCCAAGCATTCATTTACTTTTGGATTTTAAACACTATACTGCAAAACATTACGACTCAATACCCAGACTAGCCATTCCACCCACTGATGATCGGCCCCGCTAAGGTGAGGCTTTACCATTGAAGGATTCACCTGATCAGCTATTGAACCAACAGATCGATGAGCGATCCCAACCAGTAATGAAAACCCAAAATTCATCCAGATCTGTCAAAATGAGAAATAAAGAGATGTAGGTGTTATTGTGGTGCTAGGGCAGGGCCACTTGAGTAAATAGCTGCCTCATACTTAGTACACTCTTGAAATAAAAAGTCGTCCCTGGGTTGATAATTAATGTGAGGTAATTAGGAGTTAAAAAGACACCTTTTTATTGCTTGACACTAGCCAACAAATGAAGGGTATCTAGAAGGTCTTCAGGGACTCCTCTGAGCAGGACCGACTTTAGATATTAGGGGTTAAGTGTGCACTTGGCCTTTTTATAACTGAGCTGAAACCTCTCTTCATAATCTTCCAAGGATTCATCGCTTCCCATGCTCATTCAGAAGATTTCTTCCTCGGTATCCTTTGACCTACAGTAGTCCTGGTATTTGTTGTTAAAGGCTTGTTGCATATGAGCCCAAGTTGTGATGCTGTTGCTAGGTAACCCCATGAACCAGCGCAATGTTGCATCCTTGAGGGTAGAAGGAAATATTTTCAACTTCTACTCATCTTTTGCATAGTCATAGGTTCGACAAATAACAACAAATTCAAACAAGAAGGTATCAGGATCTGTAGTAGTCAACAGATGGAAGTGAGGTAAGGCTGAAGGACATATGCTCTTCATTTTAGTGTCCCCATTGGTCTCCTAGATAGGATAGGTACCCTCTATTCTTTCCCCATTCCCTCTAATGTTTCTTCTTTCAACCATGGTCTCAGGAGGGATGGTTTCTTCCTCTTCTTATGCTATAGAATCTTCATATATCTCTGGTAGTTCACCTATAGGGTCTTTTGGATCACTGCCACCAAAGAAGAGAGAAGGATGACTTTGTGATGCAGTGGGGGTGTTGGGTAGGAATTCCCTGAATTATCTTTGTTCCTACAAGGTATGAAAGGAAATCTCTTTTTGGGTGATTTATTTTATTTTATTTTATTTTTTATTCTATTTTTTATTTTATTTTATTTTATTTTTTTTCTGCTTGCACCTGCAAAACTGAAATGGATTGAACAACAAATTGCAACTAACTGAAATGAACTTGTTGAAATGAAATTGTAGAATTGAAATGAAAGCAAGGAAATGACTAATCTACTTTGCTAATGGAAATTGCAGAATTGAAATGAAAGCGAGGAGATGAATAATCTACTCTTGCTGAAATGGAAATTGCAAAATTGAAATGAAAGCAGGAAATGCCTAATCTACTCTTGCTGAAATGGAACTTGCAGAATTGAAATCGTAGAATTGAAATGAAACAACTACTCTACTTTTGATGAAATAAACTATTTAGCATAATGTCGCAATAGAAAATAGAAGAAAAGCAATAATCACAAAATACTCTAACGCTTCCCCGACAATGGAGCAAAAAAGTGGTGAGCGCCAGTATTGCAGCAATAATGCTACAACTTCTGGGGCTTCCTACTTTACTTTTATCAACCCGGTAGTTTGTAACAAACTTGGAAGTGACGGTGCTATATGCACAAGTAATAGCTCCTACTGCAGGCTGTCCCTTGGTCAGTTGGCACAAGATCCCTAGGAGCTTAAGCCAACTTTTATGAATTCTTAGAAGAAGATTTTAACTGTGATGAAAGAAATCTAATTCTACAAGGACTATTCTACTTGCAGAAAGAGAAGGAAAACTAAAATTTAACACAAACCCTAGCAAACCATAATTTACCTACTAACCCTACTTTTGTAGGAAAAGAGATGAAAACTGATGAAATGAGTGTTGTTGACTACTAAAAAGGTAAATTTCATTTATTCAATCTACTTTTGAAAAGAAATGAGATGAAAACATCTTTTTGTGCTTTTGAGTTTTTTATGTGGAGTTATTATGCTTGTGATTTATCTAGTTGTGATTGTGCAAATTTTTTGGTGGCAAGGGAACATGGAATTGGCTTTTGCAGAGGTGGAGGAAGGTGTGGATAAGTCCTATGAAGACTTCCATTGCAATCAGATTTCGAAAAACCACTTATATGGAATTTTACAGGAGGTTGTAGGGGATCTACAGGAGGATCTACAATAGGAGGCCGAGAGCTATTTTTGGAGTTTTGAAGGTGGAAAAATGATGGAAAAGGGTAGCTTAAGGCTAGATGAAGGTGTTGAGGTGTCTAGAGCTTGTTAAGGAAGATCAAGAAATAACATGATGGTTTGGATTTGTTCAAATGGCAAGAGGGAAGCTTATGGAGAAAAACGCAGAAATTACGGCAGCTTGGCGAAATGTTGCGAATGACTTGGGAAATATGTGAGAAGTTAGCTGGTGCTAGCTATTTTATGGATGAATGGTGAGCTTAAGTGTCCTACAAGAGATCTGCACATCTACTTACAAAAAATTATCAAATGAAGGATTAACTATACTATGAAAACAGAAATTTCTCTAGCTTGACCTAATACCCGACCTACAAATAGAAAATACTGAACAGTAGCCTTTGAACAAAAAACAATGAAAAGAGATCTATGGTAAAAGAGTAGGAAATGATCTTGGTAACTAAATTTGAACCAATATATCAATATTTCCAAATCAAGTCATCACACTAGAAGTTGAATGGAAGAGCAAAAACTGTGATTTTGGTGGCAACAATAGTGCCTTGACCTCAAATCATAGTTCCAGGAAGGGAGAAAGGAGATTAGGGCCGTCTGTTGGCCTTTTTGAATCTGATTTTGTCAGTACAGTAACCTACTTGAGCAACTCAAACACAAAAGAGCTATGCAAAGCATGAAAAGCAACCTAATCCAACAAGGTAAAATGAATCTATGGAATAGAAATTAACTCATGAACTGAAGAAAAAACATATAAGTACATAGCAAGAGGTGCTGGGCAGCTTCGTTTGGGACATAACCCAAGATTTTCAACCCTCTGAAAGATATCATTGTTGGCTCAAAAACTGTTTCATCTTCATTATTAAAAATAAATGTCGCATTACATGAACTGTTATAAAATAGGAACTTGAAAATAAGTTGAACAAGTGCTGCACAAAAGCACGAAAATTCTACTAATGAATAACTAACCTACTAAGGCGCTAAGCCCCTTATTTGTACAACTAGAGTCCTCCACAGTCCTCCTAAAGTCAAGGAGCTCGGCTTCCAGAATTGGAGATAAACATCATTCCTTCTTGACTTGCTCAGCTGCCCCTTTTGATGCATCAATGTGGATTTGTGCTCCAAGTTGCTGATGGAGGATTCAATGAAAGGGGTCATAAATGAATGATACACCCCCTACAAATCCTCTTCCCTTTTTTCCTCGAGTATTTGCTGCCATTTGCTCATAAATCCCTTGACTTTGTCCAAAATTGACAAAAGAATCTGCATAAGGCACACATTAGACTACATGGAAAAATGACTAACCCAATTCACTCTATTAGCATAAATATATTCAAAAAGATGCAATAAACTAATGAGAATGGTGGATTAAGTCGAATTAAGAGGCAAAATGAGCCCATATAATTACCCATTTATGGGGCTCATCAGTATATATAGAGGGGGTCTTACAAGACCTGAGAAATGAAAAAACTTAAGTAAACCAAAATATGTAGGAAAGAAATAAATTCAAAGAACATAAAATTTCAAGAGAAACTACATGAAAATAAAACCAAATGCAACAAGTCACCAAGGTTAATCCCTTAAGCGCCTCCCTGGAAACGATGCCAAAGTGTTGGATGAAATATAGGGCATATTAATGGACCAACATTTAGTTGTCAACCCAGTTGTTCGTAAACTTTGAGGCAAGGGACTCGAAATGATAGAGAGAGACCATAGCAACCCGCAAATACAATTTTAGTCTAAATTGCACATTAAACCCAACAAATGAAATTGAATCCTCCACTTCAAAAGAAACTTTAGAAAGAATAAACACCAATCCTACAACTCATCAATAATTGTAACAAAACCCTAATGATAGAATAAAGAACCTTAATTATTGATCAATTGAAAACAAGCCCAAACTTTGGACAATTTAAAGAGAAAACCCTTCTACTAAATCAATCTGAAAATGAATGCATAAACTCCCAACTCAATTTGTAAAAGAAAATCACACTAATCAATTTGGGTACGGGCTAATTTACTCATCAATTTATCAAGTGAGCTAAGATTACAACTCTCTTCCTATACTTTAGTTCTTGCACTTGGAAAACATAGTAAGTTTATTTTCTATGTTATATCAATTTTGTTTCCTATACCAGAATTACCCTATTCTTCCACTAGAACGATTACATTTTTTCACTTAGAACGATTATGTTCCTGCACTGGAACCGCTCTATTCTTGTATTGGGATGAGTCTATTCCTGTACTAGAATGACCCAATTCCTTTACTGGAATGATTTTGTTCCTGTACTGGAACGATTCTATTCTTGTACCAGAATGAACTTACACTTAACAACCCTTCATTCCTTAACTTATAAATATTCTATGTTCATCAAGCATGAAATTGACAAATACATAAGGAGCTTAACTTAAGCAGCAATGAAAGAAATCCCAAATCAAATGTAAACTTTCATTCAAAGATCAATGGAAATTCTATCAGTTTCAATAAATGATAAGCTCCTGCGTGTTTATCACACTATGGCATGCACCTTGCATTTGAATGAATTTATTCTTAAAGTAAAAGCCTTTATTTCTCAGTCTTGGATTTAGAAAACAACATCCACGATTCATGTACTCAAAAATATGATTCATGATTATTTGTTAAGGAAAGGGATATCATCTAAGCATAATATTATACATGGAGGGATTAATACCATCACACAATTATGATTTATATTTAAATCAAAGTATGCTCACTATAAGGAAATGAATCTTTGAACAAAACTTAAATCATCAAAACTTGCAACCCTGATTATCATTCAGAAATGATTCAAGAAAAAATTTATTAGAAGAAAAGGACACATTGCGGTTCCTAGGGAAATAAATAAGAATTCTTAGTTTGAAATGGAACACACTTAACACAGAAAGAGTATTATCAAACCTACACGCTTAACATAAAGAAATAAACATTTTAATGAGGCATTCCTGCACCTAATGCACACAACTATAAAATTGGGAGAATGAGTTGGGTTCATTTTGTTTGATGTGGAGGTGTTCAAACAAACTTTAAAAAAAAAGCTTTCTCACATTTTCCCAAAAATGTGTCAATGTATGAAAGCCCCAAATTGGTTGATCTCTAGTGCAAGAATGTTGCTCTTTAGTTTAGCAACATGTCAATAAAAGATAGTGCACCTCTGACTGTCAAAAATGATCCAAGATCATTCCAAACACATGTTTGTACAACCAACTATCATTTTCCTTCGTGGCAATCTTGCATGATGAAGTGGTCCACATATACTTGTTGTAGGAACCCAATGTGATGTAACAACAATACAATCTAAATTAACAACATTTTAATGAGCATTAATGCTAGGAATATATATAATGAAGGTATTCTTATATAAAATACAACCCAAGAAAAAAATATTTTCTATTACATTAAAAGAATGTATAAATATTTCATAAACTATTAAAAAAAGAGAATAAGTAGGGCATGATATAAATAAAAAGGTGCATTATGTACAACAATTATGGGGCCTAATAGGGACCTAGGTGTTTGTTCCTCAGGGTCCTAATGTTGATGTTGAATGTATGTATGGTGTGTTTCCATTGGTTCCACATCCTTAACATAACTTAGGAGGTTGAATCATCTCATAGTGGATCTGGTCACATGTTTACCCTGGTCAGTGGGTTGCTTGTGTAGAATCATATCATAATGTCCTCTTGTTGCATGTTTACCTCAACTGGTCGGTTGCTTTGGTAGATGTGGGAGTAGGGTGTTACACCAAATTGGGTGATATTTAGGTTGATTTTGTTCCTCTCTTTTTTTTGCTCAAGTAAGAGTGGGACCTTCTATTAAAATAGTAAAATACATAATGTACATAAAGCTGCACCCATTCTGTGAAAATTCAACAGCAGTTGGACTGTCAAAAAAACCAAAACAAACTTCAAAAATCAAGAAAATCTCGAACAAGACTATAGAGGAGCATGTTAGTCAGACTGTCATGCATGAAAATAGAAAACTGAATGCCTTTGTGTTATAGCTCCAAATCTCACTATTATGGTTAGTGATGCTGCACTCATGGCCTAGGGCAACCCCTCCTTCCAGACCTGGTCCAAAATCTAAAAAATAGTGTTTTATTCCCTGTACGCAACATTGCCCTAAGTTAAACGCGTGTGTACGCGGGTTTATATACCCAACCCGCGTATATGTATTAAAACACTTAAAAAAATATAAAACTCCTTATTTTCGGGCGGAGATTGCGGGTTTTACCTGCTGGTCACCTGTTAGTGCCCGTGGCCTCAACTGTCCCCAACCAATTCCTAACTAAAAAACTACTTTGGAATTGGTATAAAATGACACCAAAGGGAAGGCCTAAAGGAGGAGAGAAAATAGAGAAAGGTTATTATACTGAGATTTCCCCCTGATCAGGTCTGAAGACCCTTGTGCCTTCTGCACTTCCCCCATTTTGTACAGGAAACTCTTGTTTCCTTGTGATTGGATGTTCATCCCTTAGTTATGACATCTTGGAGTGAGTATTGGAAGGAGACCTACTAGAGGCTTGAGGCGGGACGGATCCAGAAGGAGGCTGAGCTTTGAGCCTGCAGAAGTGGTTCAGGTGATATTGCTCTTTTTGTACTATTCTATTTGTCTAATAAAGAAACACGTCTTGTTCCCGATATGCTTCTTTCTTTATGTTAATGATGTTCATGTTTGAATTTCATGTATGAATGGATGTCTAAAAGTTTATAACTAACTCCTTTCTTGTATAACATAAAGATGATTTTCATATAAATTTTTGTCCATATACTGCTGCATTCTTTGGAATTGTTGGTTTTGCAGGGAAAAGGAGCGGAAGGGACATGAAGAAGGGT